>VUYV01000023.1:7274305-7310206 GCA_008711295.1 Anarhynchus alexandrinus
AAAAAAAAAAAAAAAAAAAAAAGATATTTCCCTGTTTTGCTAAAGGGTGAAAAATTGCTAGTTTTTTGGGTTTGTCCTTTTTCCTCTGCACAGATTTCCTCATCTTCACCGCAAATAAAGACAGCTCCATCAGCAGTTTGACATTGACCTGAAGCAGAAGTTTTACAGCATGCATTTTACACTTCTACGAACTTCTCTCCCATCAGTATCCAAAATGCAGAACAAACGGGTAGCTTGAAGGAAGGTGAATAATAACAAGGGCAATTTGGCTTTTGCTTGTATTTCAGGGTTATGCCCTCACACTGCCAGTGGGACTCTTGAGATCTGACCTGAGTAACAAGCAAGCAGGAGCAGCTGTGCCTGAATACAGTGAACTGCTAAGAATCCCACTATGTGCTCCTTCAACACTGTTATCTTTAGGGAGTAGCCCTCCTCCTCACCTGGAACACTAGACAGCAGATGATTCCCTCGAGTCTCTGGAGTACGTGTTTTGTGCTTCTTGACTACATGCAGGTCTTCAACCAGTGCGAGGTCAAGAAGGCTCCCTGTTCCCTTGTTAAGTGAAGACAGACCACTTCCACTTACTTTATGAATTTTCAGTTTGCAGTTAGCCACAGTCAAAACATGAAACTTATTTTGTATACATCAAAAAATCTTAAAATGTGACATTATAGTAAGTATAAACTTGTTTGTCAGATTTGTAGACAAGTTATGATAGCTATGAAAATAAGAACCTGAATGTATTTTACCCATTTGAGTGAAATCTGAACATTGACATGATTATGTGATGTTCCAGGTAAACCTGTTCAGGATCTGCACTAGAAAAACTTGGCATAAGTGGTGTAGACATCAGGAAACATGGTTTATTATCACTAGAAGAACTGAGATAGAATCATAGAATCATGGAATGGTTTGGGTTAGAAGGGACCTTTAAAGATCATCTAGTCTAATTCCAGGGACATCTTTCACTAGATCAGGTTTCTCAAAGTCCCATCCAACTTGACTTTGAACACTTCCAATGATGAGCATCCACAACTTCTCTGGGCAACCTGTTCACATGTCTCCCCACGCTCATTATAAAAATTTTCTTCCTTATGTCCAATCTAAGTGTACCCTCTTTTGGTTTAAAACCATTGCCCATTGTCCTGTCACTACAAGCACTGACAAAAAGTCTCTCTCCGTCTTTCTCATAAGCCTCCTTAATGTATTTAAAAGTCACAGTAAGGTCTCCCTGCAGCCTTCTCTTCTCCAGGCTGAACAGCCCCAAATCTCTCAGTTTGTCCTCATAGCAGAGGTGCTTCAGCCCTCTGTTCATTTTTGTGGCCTCCTCTGGACCCACTCTAACAGGTCCACGTCTTTCTTGTATTGAGGATCCCAGAGCTGAATGCTCCAAGTGGGGTCTCCTAAGAGCAAAGTAGAGGGGCAGAATCATCTCCCTTGACCTGCTGAACACCCTTCTCATACAGACCAGGATACAGAAAGGCTGTAAGAGATTCAGTAACAGGAGAATCATTTGCATGCTGATTTTTGCAGATCTGCTGGTCTGCTGTGGAATCAGAGTTCTTTTGTATGTGTAAGTCGATTATCCATTTACTTACAGGCCAGGAGGGTCCAAATCATAAGATGTTCTATGGCATATTTTAATCCAACAAATGGATATATGCTGTTAGTAGTATGGATTATAAAAAATAATTTCTTGTATTTTCAAATTTGTAATTTTATACAAAGTCATATGAATATTTTTTATGTATTATTTTATACGGCTATTGCTATTTACAGAAGCCTTTTTTCTATGAAAGTAGAGAAGTTGAGTAATAGAGAAGTTCGCAGAATTCTTATTTGATCATGTTTGATAGTATAATTTAAATGGAAAGAGGTGTTGAAGGTTATATTTTAAATGTAGCTGCACAAATGGGCTTTAAGAATGGACAAATTCTCAAGTCCAAATACATGTATTAAGTCATATTCTTTCAGCTAACTCAGTGGAAAAGAACTTGGCTGATGAAGACTCTTTATGGCTGAAAAGCAGGGCCTCGGAAAGCCAGAGCTATTTTTTCCATTCAGGATCCATTTTCTATCCTTCCAATTAGGATGTGTGATGGTTCCTTCTTGTCTTCCTTGTGGTGGAGTAGACCCATTTTCAGGCACAATGAGTAAGTGTTTTGATACATAAACATCAGATAGTCTGGGATGCTCAGGATCCTGTTCTGCAGTCCTGTAGTATCTGTGGAGAGGCTTGGATCCTATCCTAATACAGCTCTTACTATTTTCTTTTAGCTCTGGTGTGCCAGTTGTTCCTCAGTGTGAAGGGACCTGAGAAATACTGCTCTTAACTTTTGTGTAATTCTGATGTTGAGCCGGTTTGGAGTCTCAGGTTGATACCTCCATGGTCTTCTTCATAGTACCTTCCTCCAGTTTCAGCCCTCACAGTCATCTTGATTGTGTGAGGATTTGCATCTTTCTCCCTTAAGGTTTGGGTTTACATTTCAACCCTCTGCCACTTAGTATTGTCTTAGAAAGCCTGTTTATAGTTTAATGTCTGAAATCCTGTTCTACTAGATTCAACAATAGTGTCTGTAACACCTTGACAGATGCAAGGTCAGATTTATTTTAGAAGGAAAGCATTGTAACGAAAACAGCCCGAAAAAAAGTTATCAGGGGAAATAGTTTGGAGTCTCGTGCAGCTAACATGACACTTTTTTGTTGCGCCGATCATATTTTACTTTCCACCCTGCTCTTCCACAAACACTTCAAGAGAGGTGTGTTATCACCATGATGAACAGAGGCTTCTTTGGCTTCGTTTACTGGCTGGAGGAATCATGTGAGCAATTCCTGGTCATCAGAGGAATTCAGGAAGATAGGGGTTCTTTTCCACATAATTTTCATTACTTAGCACTTTTTAATATAATAATCTTTCAAATTCCAAGACATTCTCAGGCTTTCCACTGTCCTGGGAAGAAAGTGTGTGGTGATGTAAGCTAGCTACAGGTAGTGTATTCCTGCTGGTGAACCATTCCTCCTGGCCACTGTGGCTCTGTAGGATGGCTTGTGAGAGTATGCTGGGAGGATAGTTTTGATGGCATCAGGTCAAAACTCCTATTTTCCATCCCTGTCATGAAGTAATCTCTGGGATTTTTAGTATTTCCTGCCCCTGAGGGAAGCAATCTCTGTTTAAATCTGTGTAGAGTAACTGGCTTTGCTTCTAAAAGAGCAAGAGAAGAAATTTCTGGAGAATGTGAACGTATAACAAATGGTTCAATGTGGCAGATTTTTTTTTCAGGAGAGTTAATGTTCTGCAGGATTCACTGATTTATCTGAGTTACTCCGCTTGTAGGACATCTGCCTCCCATCCTTTACTTTGGCAGTCTGTAAAATGGCAAAATGTCTTCAGATGCTCACACTCATTTTTAAAGCCAGTAGGTCCTGAGCAATTAACACTGCACCACTGTTTATTGTGCCGTACCCAAATCCTCCGTAACCTGCATGCTGCAGCACTGTTTCTGCTGTAGGAAAGAATGCCTACTGAGCAGATATGCTCTTGAAAACCTCCTGCCTAAATCTGTGATGATATTATCACCCACAATGGAATTATGAAGAAATATTCTTCATAATTTTCAAGGCTCTTTGGAGGTGAAAAGTTTGTTGTATGTTTTAACTACTGTCACATTAGAAGAACATTAGAAGCTTTCTTGATGATAAACTGAGAGTAAAGAGTGGCAGGAGTACAGGTGGCAGTCAAGAGACATTTGGTTTGATGGGAAAGGCTGCATTAATTGTTTCAATGGAAGAGTCAGCTTCATCAGCAAAAGATTAGCTATGTGAAAAAGCCCCTGAGATAATATCTCAGCATGCCTTGATGAGAAAATCTTCTGAGCATGAACAACCTCATAACTAATCATATGCCAGAAGTTTTCACTATTGAAATAATAAAGTGAAATAAAATAGAAAGTCAAAAGAATGACACAGAAAAAAAATAAAGCCCCCAACAGCTGCTGGCTTTCCTCAGGCTTCATGGTCTCTATGTATATACTAACTTCATTCTGGAAGAATCTTAATTGCACTGCCGTACTGGAGACTGACCACAGGGTCTCATATCTGAGGTAAGCATTGACTAAAATCAGCTCCACAGAAACACCTTCAGCTGCCGCAAGTGTAGCAGAAATATATATTCCCTGCTCTGTGACTGCCTAGCAACAGTTGCTGGTATAGATTTGTAAGCATTGCTTCATGGGTTACTCCTGGGGAGGAATTGTGTGCAACAGGCACAATATGATTGCTTCCATCTCCTATAATTACTCTAATCAGAGGATGGTCAGAGCTTTTAGGCAAAAAGCACTGTCACAGAATATTTGATAATATTCCCCAAACTATCCCCATGGTTTTGATTTTCCAGCTGATTAGGTTCAGTGTTTGGCCTTAAGAAAGTAGTCCAAAAAAAACTGGCAAATCTGAGCTTGAAAGTCAGAGTGCCTGATCTTTCTGCTGCCTTTTATACAATAAGTGCAAATAATGTTTCAACTTATCTGGAAAAAAAAAATAAAATTCTTTTTTCTCTACCTGCCCTGAACCTGACTCTCTTCTCCCTTTATTTTCATTTGAGATCAAAGCACCTATATTCTCTGGACAGGGAAGTAAGAACCAACTGCTATTATGGGCTACGGGTGTGAACAATTCTTCCCTTTACTGCAGGCACTGAGCTGTAGTTAGGAATTAAAGGCTGGGAAGTGGTGCCCTGGAAAATGTGAATGTTTACTGATCACCCAGGAGCCTTCTACAATGCCCCACCAGCCCTCGGTCCATGTTGCCATAAACTCTGTATCTGATGTTGCTAAGACTATAGATGAGATGACTATAAGAAAAAATAAATAGCCAAAAGGTTCATTTTGTTAATATGGTGAACAATGAAACTCTAATATTATAGACCTCATAGAAGTGAGTATTTCCAGTTAATATACATTCATGGTTTTACTTTGAAATCAATAGGTCTGTAAGAATAAAGTTATCAGTATGAGTGAATTTGATCTGTGACTTAATTAAAAAGACCCAATTCTCTGATAAATGCAGGAGAAGTTTTCAAGGATTTTGTCATCAGTCCATTGATTGCCTTTTCATTTTTCCTTTAGTGGCTATTCTGCAATAAAGATTTTATAGAGTGTTCAGCTTGAATGTAATTCAAATGCTAGTATATTTCATGTACCCTTTTTAGTATCAGAGCAAAAACATAAGACTGCACAGCAGAATACCTTTTTTAAATCAAGGATCTTATTTGAAATGTGCTGAAAAATTGGTGGAAATTAGAACTTCCCAATGCGAGCAGATGGAGGCATGCCACTTTTGAAAAGCAACTCCTGAAGTTTTAATTATCAGATGAACATGCTCCTGGCTGCAGATAACCACGGGATAGCTCCATGTGCACATAAACAAATACAAACCTTAGAGGCATTTACAAGTGGAGACAACTACAGAATGACCGCATGGGTTGAGGCTTTCAAGAGCAGAAGGCCAGACTCTGTATGTTTTTTTCTTCTCTTTTTTCTTCTTCCTCTATTTTTATTTTTGTTTGTTAAAGGAAACCAGAAGTATTTCAGTTACATGCATTAAATTCTTCAAGAAAATGGGTTCTCTCAGCTTACTGCTTTCCCTTTTTTTCCTCTGCAAACATTACCACTGACAGCTCTATTTTTTTTTCTGTGTTACAATTAAAAATGCTAACTTGTCCAATCTATGACACCTACAAGGCGTCAGCAGAAAGTCACCATTTCCAAGACAATAGTTTGTTTACAATTACATTTTGCAGTGTCTCTTTTAGCCATTATTTTAAAATATATACGGAACAATCCCTGAACATATATGATGGTTTTCTAGATTGTGGCAGTTTGTCATGGATTTTGCTGTTACTTCCTAACCAAACTAGGAAAAAATATCTTATCAGCATCTTTCACTGTTATTTTCCCTCTGCAGGGCAACTTGCAGTCTTTAGAGTGAATAGTATTCTTTTTTATTCTCATAGAGAGATTTGTTAGTTCATTTCTTTTCCTCAGCCTGAACTCATGTTATCACTGTAACCTTGCAGTTATGGTGAGAAACATGCACACAACATTATTATTTGTGTTCCTCCAGATACCTGATTATCTAGCAATATCCTTAGGTGCCTGTTATTAGGGATAAATCTAGCTGAATCACACTCCATTCTTGTGATAGCGACATGAATATTGCACAAAAGCCTCACATTCTTCTCACCGCTTCTTCCTGGCAGTTGTACATTACATACATTGATAGGACTTTTAGCTCAGTCCTACCAAGTTCATTTCTAATGTATTCCAACTTTGTATCCACTGGCACTTCTCTGTCACTTGAGAAATATTCAGGCAAATATATTTTTCCTACGTAAAGGTAATATTGAGTGGCCAGTTTCGGGGGTATTATAAACATTAGTTAGTTCTGAAATACCCATGGAAGGCACAAGTTATTTTCTCATATCTTGCTTTGCCTTTGCTTCTGTAGAAATCCATGTGATTATTTTATATGATTTTTTATTACTTATTTACTAATTTTTAGTGGGATTTATGCTTATGGATCTGCTGATCCAAACTCTATTTTATTTCTACTTTGTCCTACTAAGAATATCTGAGCAGTTCAGCACTCTTACATGTCCACAGTTATTTCTGGCATGAAGTTCTGGAGGAAGCACACTTGTGGGAAAAATCTATGTGAGAAGGTAAAGGTAAATATGTGATGCTTCCTCACCACCAAGAGGTTTGAAAAAAAAAACATTGAAAGAATTCCAACTCAGCCTGTTAAGTTTTCATGACTTTGATTGTGTAGTTGTCAGTGAATTGTATGGGGTTTTTTTCCCTTTTCAATACTCAACAGACTCCTCGTACTTAAAGGAGGCTTTTATACTGTCCGTGAAGGTATGTGGGGGTAGCCATAGACATCAAGATTTTCCTTTGCTTCAGCTTATTAAGAGCATTAGCAGTCATTGCTATGTTAACAAGATGTAAAAAGAAAAGTGGAACAAGTAATGGGTAAATCAGCCAAAGCTGTATAAACTGGTATTTCTATATCCATCTAGCACAGAAATTCTTAGTGTTAATGTGTGAGTTTGTTTTCCTTTGGCAAAAGGAGCTGTTGGGTCTAGATCCATGACACTTCTACATCTAGGTTGGGGTTGGATAAATAAACTTCAGAAAAGCAAGAAGATGATCAAATTGTAAAGTATATTTGAATGTTTTCAATTTTTACTGGGAAAGTCCTGGGTTTCTGTCTGCTACTGGTGATCAACTAGCAGTGGAAATGGACTCTGGGTTTTCAGGTTGACAAAGATTTTTAACTCTGTTATCGAAGAGAATGCCCACTGACCACAGCACATCTGTGTCTTAGAAAAGACCCAGAATTGCTGTCAGTGAAGAGGTTCTCCTCAGGAGATTTCAGATCTAACGTGAGACAGTATCAAACTTCATTAAAATAAAAGGAAACTTGATCCCTGATCTGAAGTATTTGATGTTGTTTGTTCAGAAAGCTTTTATGCGAAGTAAGCGTTTAGTGACTCTTCCTTCCTCATGTGGGAATTTGGAACCAAAAATATCTTTTATTTTTATTTTTTCATTATCAAGTAAAAAATATGTTGGCTAGTGATCTAAACACATTCAGAGTTTGTTGTCCAAAGTCACTAAAAGGACTGCAGATCTCCAAATGAGGTCTAGACCTAAAACCAGAAAAGTGGCAGATACAGTTTTCATTTTTCCCCCAGCTTTTTCCGGCTCTGAACATAATAGGAAAGACAAGATAAAGCAATGTCCATCATTGGAAAAAAATAAAAATCTTTAATGTCTTTTTTTTTTTAATCGTTTATTAAGACCCCAGGTTCTAGTGGGAAATTAAAGTATTTGGTAGCTTTTTTCTATAATCTAACCAGCCCATGTTAATACTTGCAGTTATAAAGTTTTTAGTAAACATTTTGTTTTAGTAAGCTAGTAATTCTTCTCCAAGCAACCCTAAAGGAGTTTTCATTGATCAATTAGTTTACTGTCTTATGGTTAAGTAAATGTATATTTTGTTCTATGTTACAGGGAACACCAAATGTCCTTAAACAATAATGATATTCAACTAGATCCAATTATATTGCTTTGACATTAAGATATAACTTTACTACCAGACTCTTTTGAGATAAATTGAATATTTTGCAACTGTTACAGTTTGAAAAGCTGAGCTAAGGCGCTGCGAACATATACTGTGCTCATTCCAATGTTACCTGAAATGGCTTTAAACTAACTTCTCATTGTCGGAATGGCTAGATTTATACAAATAGCAAGCTATATAATTTAGCCAGTGTCTTCGCTTGAACATACAGTAGCATTTGTTTTGTATTAATCTCTAACGGACAGGTCTAATCTAAATGCCCATGTATGTTAGCATGACATGGCCAGAGTTCTATGAATTTATTGCACAAAGTTAGCAGTGGGGATAGCTACTTTCTAGTGCCAAATAAATGCCATTGTTTCAGACATGGTTTACTGCAACCACTGGCCACTGTTACCAGATAGAAATTGAAAGTGACTTGTATGTGATGTTCCATCACTCTCTATCCAATGCAAACCTCAGTGCACAGACACATGTGAAATAGTCTAAGAAAAATGGGAAATTTGTATCTCAGATGCTTTAATATTATTTTTCTTCTTTATACACCTTACCCAAATGCTGTTTATCTTGAACAATCTTTTTGAATGCACAAGCATTAACAAAAAATGAAGTTAGATTTTGGAAAAAAGATATGATTAATACTTACTAATTAAGGATTTTTTCATCTTAAAAAAAAACCAACAAGGAGAACTGCTATGTTTATGTATTGATGTGTTTATATCTGAGTAAGGCATGTCTATAATATTCTATAAAATGTGCAAATACTTTATTTTCCTCCCATGTGTTAGTGTATATGGATGATGCAATTGCCTTATATAAAGCCCAGCATTTGAAATGTGCATACCTTTCCTTAAAATACTAATGCAAAATAATATGGAGTGGGAGGGGTAGGATTTATTGAGAAGGTAAGGAGGTGGCTGCAGATTTTTCAAATATTTATTAATAGGCTCTTTTGTGGCATCCATTACCATAGTAACAGAATATCTCATGCAATCATGCCCTCATTCTTCACTTTTCTGAAAGTAAACAGATGGGAACTGAGATGCACAGATGAAATAACTAAAAACCCAAGGTCAGAACTGGATTTCTGTACCAGAGACAGTACTAAAATCTAGATCTCTGGATTCATAGTCTATTGTTTCAACACAAACTTATCTATCCTTTTACTATAAGACAAAGTAATTAATTTATTATTAATAAAAAAAAAATGCTTTTCATTCTTTAGTGTTTTCCAAATCATGTCAACTTGACTGATTTACCTAAAACAGTTAAAATAAAGAAGCAGCTTCTCTTATTTGAAATATTTTTAGAGAATTTTTTTTAAAACTTTCCTCAGAGGCCCAAATAAGGAATTCTGCCTTAGTGTGAGCATGCAGACCATGAACTGGATAGACCTAGAAAAGAAGTGTCACAAGAAGTGATATCTCTGGGTAATGTGCAGTCTCCTTTCCTAAAAATGGAATAACTGATTCAGATGAACATCTGAGTATCATAAGAAAAATGACCTAAGGTCACAGAAGGATAGGTAGAGTGTCCATAAACTCACAAACCAAGTGTCTTTTCTTATGATTCAATTTTTTTAAGATTAATCCCTACTGTGAAAGCTCAGCATCTTGTTGTGCTGAGAACGAACAGCTCTGGTGCAGAGATGAGCAGCTCCAGTGTAGGTGTGTCCGCAGTGGAGCTGGACAATCTCAGTGAAAAGGGGGTTTTTCTGAGATTTTTGAGACAGGGAATGGTCAAGCCAGCACGGGGACGTGCAGCAATGGTGCTGCCCCCTTTCCCATAAGAGGCAGACCAACGGAGAGCCACGACCAGAGTGGGCAAACAATGTGTCGCGTCAGGAGCACAAGTCATATGAGCAGTGGTTGAGGGAACTGGGGTTGTTTTGCCTGGAGAAAAGAAGGCTGAGGGGAGACCTTACTACTGTCTAAAACAACCTGAAAGGAGGTTGTAGTGGGGTGGGGGTTGGTCTCTTCTCCCAAGTAACAAGCGACAGGACAAGAGGAAATGGCCTCAAGCTGTGCCAGAGGAGGTTTAGATTGGATATTAGGAACAATTTCTTCATGGAAAGGGCTGTCAAGCATTGGAACAGGCTGCCCAGGGACGTGGTCGCCATCCCTGGAGATATTTGAAAGATATGTAGATGTGATGCATAGTTTAGTGGTGGACTTGGCAGTGTTATGTTTACGGTTGGACTCAATGATCTGAAAAGTCTTTTCAAACCTAAAATGATTCTATGATTCTATGCCTCCAGGGTTTTGAGCCCCAGCTGGAGAAAGCCCTGAGCACCTGGCCTGACCCCAGGCTGACCCTGCTTTGGGCAGGAGATTGGACCAGAAACCACCCAAGGTCCCTTCCAGCGTGAACGGTTCTGTGGTCCAGTGGGATGGCTGTCACTTCTGTTATCCCATAGGTACACAAGTATCTGTTTCCCCACAAGCATTTGTGCATTGCATTAGCACTGCTTCACGCTGGCGAGCTGTCCCGCGGAGAAGAGCTTTGTCAGCCCTGCCGTATGCACACCTGTCCGTCCTGCCGGCGGTGGGAGTGCTGCGGCTGTAGGTGTGCAGCCCGCGGTGCCCAGCGGGGAGATGAAGCCCCTGCCAGGCCCCTCAGGCACAGCCGGGGTGGGGGGACCCTCCTCAGTCCCCACGCCGACACCCCACGGCAGGGTGCAGGGCTCCGAGGATGCTCCTTGCAGGCAGGCAGAGCTCGGCATGGCTCTCATGCCACTGAGAGCAGGCGGGGGCAGCGGGGGCAGCCAGCGCAGAGCGGGGCTCATGCCCACTTGGGTCCCCATGGGACGGTGGCCAAACCTCCTGCCCGCTCTGCCCTCGGCATCTGCTGCGCTGCAGGTGTGCGGCTGCAGCAGGATTTCCTGCGGGAGGAGATGCCACCGCCGTGGCCCTGGGGCTGCGGGGGCCCATGGCCGTGCCCCCCAGCAGGCTGGTGCCACCCGCGGTGGGGTGCGGCGGGCAGGGAGAGGCACCAGCAGAAGGGGCAGAAAGCAGCACCCAGAGAGCGAGTGGGGGAAATGGGATTTTATTTAATTTTTCTCAAGTCCGGGGATGCTGGAGCCCTGCTAGCGCCGCCGGCGGTGCGGCCTCTTGCGGGGCTGGGGAGAGTCCTGGGGGCCGGGGGCCCTCCTCTTTGGGGGGCGCTGGGAACCCCCGCGCGAGCGGTCCCTGCCCCGGCCGGGAGCGGAGGGGCTGCGGCCGCAGGCCTGGGCCGAGGGAGCGGCCGCCGCCGCCTGCCCCGGCTCCTCCTGGGGCTGGGAGCCCGCAGGGCTGCTGGAGGAGGCCGGCTGGGGGCCGGGAGTGCCCCCCCGGGAGGCGCTGGGGCTGGGGCTGGCAAAAGGGCCCTCCTCCTCCTCCTCCTCCTCGGCATCCGGGAAGCCCAGCAGCCTCCGGGCCTCCTTCCTGCAGTGGCGTAGGATGACATTGATGAGGCCCTGGACCAGCGGTTCTGTCCATTCCTGCAGGACAGGCTGCATCCACTGGACCACGGCCTCCTCGTCCAGCCCATGGATGCACAGGGCCTGCAGCATCAGCTTTTCTGTCGCCGTCACCTTCCACCACTGGTCCTCATAGATGTATTCCATGCGGTGGCGCAGCCAGGGCAGCGCGGGGTCAAGGAGGTGCTGGTGCTCCTGGAAAAGCCCTGCCCAGACCTCGGGCAGGAGGCCACCAACGGTCGCCCTGGCCTCTGTCCCCACAGCCCCCTGCTCTTCCAGGCTGCTGGTGTTGTCCAGGTGGCCGGGAGCTCTGCTGGTGACCGATGGCTGTGCGAGGGGTGAGATGACCTGTTCTAGGTAGTCATCTTCTCCTCGCACAGAAAACTTGACTGCCTCCATCCCCGTTCTGCAGAGTGGGCAGCTTGATGTCCTTTTTGCCCACCGCAGGATGCAGCCCAGGCAGAACTGGTGTTGGCATGGCTGCACGAAGGCAATGCCCTTCCGAGCATCGCGGCAGATGGGGCAGCTCCACTCGGTCTCCGTGGACATCTCTGCAGTCTGCAGTGGGTTGGGGAGCGCTGAGGACCCCTCGCTGGCACTGGTGCTGCAAACGGCTGTCGCGCACTGCAAAAAGGAGAGAGGCCAAGGTCACTGGATGACCCAGGAAGGGGAGGGTAGGGGAGGAGGAAATGCCGGGCCCCTGGAGAAGGACACCCTCCCGGCTCCCCCAGCCCCACTGCCCGCCCAACGGCCACCCCGGGAGGACGTTTCCCCCACAGCTCACCTCCGCTGCTGCAAGCGCGCCCCGCGGTGCCCGGCTGCCTGAACCAGGCAGGGCCGGGGAAACACAGGGGGTGGCTCTGGGACGGGCACCGGGAGCTGCTGACGGCAGCCCCCAGAGCACCACCCAGCACCGGCAGAAGCCTCGCTCGGCCCTCCACACCTCGCAGGCACGCTCGGCAGGAGTCCAGGCACGAGCCAGGCTGGCCCAGGCTCTGCTGGCGCCCGGAGATAAGCAGCGAGGCACGTGAGGTCACAGTCCATTGCCTGGTGACATCACGGTCCACTGCTCAATGACGGCAGCCTCCATCACTCGCTGATGTCACGGCAGGTCTACCGTCCCTGGACGTGCACGGCATCAGGAGAAAAAAGAATGTGTCCTTTCTTGTTTTCAACTTCTACATTTCCCCGCCACTCTAGCTTGGTCGTCACCTGCGACACGCATCCGTGACCGTGGGTCTCGTCCCCACTCCTGACGCCTTGCAGATGTCTGCGGCGAGGGGGACTGTGGTGGGACCAGTCACCGTGGACCGCCCATGGCTGGACGATGCCTCCCCCAGCCGGCTGCCTTTCCCTCTGCAATGCCAGGATTTGCAGGGAGGACCCGGCTTGTCAGTGGCCAGCCCTGGGGGACAGTCTCCCAGCCTGATGGGTCGTGCCCCCTGCTGGCAGGCAGAAGCCCAAAGGGGCGTTTTGCTCCAGCCCCATCCACTCCCGCGCGCACTCAGACACAGTGCCAGGTGCCTCTGCGCTTACCAAGTTTGCCATGCCTCTGGTAGCTGCTGCTCCTGGCCAACGGTTGCATCGGTGCTCCTCAGAAGCACGAGCAATGGAGCCTGATCCTATCCATGCGGGAAGGAGTGGTAGTTGCTGTCCCTCCAGAGTGGGGTAGAAGGGCGGCAGACACCCTGCTCACAGCTCTGGCGTTTCCAGGATCGGTCACCACATGGGCCGTGCTGTGCCATCATCCCTTCCTGCCTCTGGCNATTTCAGGTCAGCCTCCGCACATTTTTTTTGCCAGTTTGGTTTTAAAGTCTGAGTTTTTTCTCTCTACAGCCCCACTGGATTGGGGGTGATGAGCACAAGGACACTTGGGTTCCATTTCTAGGGCTGCACAATTTTTCTGCATTACTTCCCTAGTGAAATGGGTTCCTTTGTTGCTGTCTGGACACCATTTCCCATACAGCATTCTCCTGGAGAAACTGGCGGCCCCAGGCTTGGACAGATGTACTCTTTCCTGGGTAAAAAACTGGCTGCCTTGCCTGGGCAAAATTGTTGTGGTGAATGGAATTAAATCCAGTGGGTGGGTGGTCACAAGAAGTGTTCCCCAGGGCTCAGTATCGGGGCCTGTTCTGTTTAATACGTTTATAAGTGATCTGGATGAGGGGATCGAGTGCACCCGCAGCAAGTTTGCAGACAACACCAAGTTGGGTGGGACTATTGATCTGCTTGAGGGTAGGAAGGCTCTACAGAGGGATCTGGACAGGCTGGATCAATGGGCCAAGGACAATGGTGTGAGTTTCAACAAGGCCAAGTGCCGGGTCCTGCACTTGGGTCACAACAACCCCATGCAGCACTACAGGCTTGAGGAAGAGTAGCTGGATAGTTGCTGGCTGGAAAAGGATCTGGGGGTCTTGGTTGACAGACGGATGAAGATGAGCCAGCAGCGTGCCCAGGCGGCCACGAAGGCCAACAGCATCCTGGCCTGTATCAGGAATAGTGTGGCCAGCAGGACTAGGGAAGAGATTGTCTCTCTATTCGGCAGTGGTGAGGCCACACCTCGAATCCTGTGTTCAGTTTTGGCCCCCTTGCTACAAGAAAGACATTGAAGTGCTGGAGCATGTCCAGAGAAGGGCAACGAAATGTGAAGGGTCTGGAGCACAAGTCTTATGAGGAGTGACTGAGGGAACTGGGGTTGTTTAGCCTGGAGAAAAGGAGGCTGAGGGGAGATCTTCCCACTGCCTAAAACAACCTGAAAGGAGCTTGCAGCGAGGCGGGGGCTGGTCTCTTCTCCCAAGTAACAAGCGACAGGACAAGAGGAAATGGCCTCAAGCTGTGCCAGGGGAGGTTTAGATTGGATATTAGGAACAATTTCTTCATGGAAAGGGCTGTCAAGCATTGGAACAGGCTGCCCAGGGACGTGGTCGCCATCCCTGGAGATATTTGAAAGATATGTAGATGTGATGCATAGTTTAGTGGTGGACTTGGCAGTGTTATGTTTACGGTTGGACTCAATGATCTGAAAAGTCTTTTCAAACCTAAAATGATTCTATGATTCTATGCCTCCAGGGTTTTGAGCCCCAGCTGGAGAAAGCCCTGAGCACCTGGCCTGACCCCAGGCTGACCCTGCTTTGGGCAGGAGATTGGACCAGAAACCACCCAAGGTCCCTTCCAGCGTGAACGGTTCTGTGGTCCAGTGGGATGGCTGTCACTTCTGTTATCCCATAGGTACACAAGTATCTGTTTCCCCACAAGCATTTGTGCATTGCATTAGCACTGCTTCACGCTGGCGAGCTGTCCCGCGGAGAAGAGCTTTGTCAGCCCTGCCGTATGCACACCTGTCCGTCCTGCCGGCGGTGGGAGTGCTGCGGCTGTAGGTGTGCAGCCCGCGGTGCCCAGCGGGGAGATGAAGCCCCTGCCAGGCCCCTCAGGCACAGCCGGGGTGGGGGGACCCTCCTCAGTCCCCACGCCGACACCCCACGGCAGGGTGCAGGGCTCCGAGGATGCTCCTTGCAGGCAGGCAGAGCTCGGCATGGCTCTCATGCCACTGAGAGCAGGCGGGGGCAGCGGGGGCAGCCAGCGCAGAGCGGGGCTCATGCCCACTTGGGTCCCCATGGGACGGTGGCCAAACCTCCTGCCCGCTCTGCCCTCGGCATCTGCTGCGCTGCAGGTGTGCGGCTGCAGCAGGATTTCCTGCGGGAGGAGATGCCACCGCCGTGGCCCTGGGGCTGCGGGGGCCCATGGCCGTGCCCCCCAGCAGGCTGGTGCCACCCGCGGTGGGGTGCGGCGGGCAGGGAGAGGCACCAGCAGAAGGGGCAGAAAGCAGCACCCAGAGAGCGAGTGGGGGAAATGGGATTTTATTTAATTTTTCTCAAGTCCGGGGATGCTGGAGCCCTGCTAGCGCCGCCGGCGGTGCGGCCTCTTGCGGGGCTGGGGAGAGTCCTGGGGGCCGGGGGCCCTCCTCTTTGGGGGGCGCTGGGAACCCCCGCGCGAGCGGTCCCTGCCCCGGCCGGGAGCGGAGGGGCTGCGGCCGCAGGCCTGGGCCGAGGGAGCGGCCGCCGCCGCCTGCCCCGGCTCCTCCTGGGGCTGGGAGCCCGCAGGGCTGCTGGAGGAGGCCGGCTGGGGGCCGGGAGTGCCCCCCCGGGAGGCGCTGGGGCTGGGGCTGGCAAAAGGGCCCTCCTCCTCCTCCTCCTCCTCGGCATCCGGGAAGCCCAGCAGCCTCCGGGCCTCCTTCCTGCAGTGGCGTAGGATGACATTGATGAGGCCCTGGACCAGCGGTTCTGTCCATTCCTGCAGGACAGGCTGCATCCACTGGACCACGGCCTCCTCGTCCAGCCCATGGATGCACAGGGCCTGCAGCATCAGCTTTTCTGTCGCCGTCACCTTCCACCACTGGTCCTCATAGATGTATTCCATGCGGTGGCGCAGCCAGGGCAGCGCGGGGTCAAGGAGGTGCTGGTGCTCCTGGAAAAGCCCTGCCCAGACCTCGGGCAGGAGGCCACCAACGGTCGCCCTGGCCTCTGTCCCCACAGCCCCCTGCTCTTCCAGGCTGCTGGTGTTGTCCAGGTGGCCGGGAGCTCTGCTGGTGACCGATGGCTGTGCGAGGGGTGAGATGACCTGTTCTAGGTAGTCATCTTCTCCTCGCACAGAAAACTTGACTGCCTCCATCCCCGTTCTGCAGAGTGGGCAGCTTGATGTCCTTTTTGCCCACCGCAGGATGCAGCCCAGGCAGAACTGGTGTTGGCATGGCTGCACGAAGGCAATGCCCTTCCGAGCATCGCGGCAGATGGGGCAGCTCCACTCGGTCTCCGTGGACATCTCTGCAGTCTGCAGTGGGTTGGGGAGCGCTGAGGACCCCTCGCTGGCACTGGTGCTGCAAACGGCTGTCGCGCACTGCAAAAAGGAGAGAGGCCAAGGTCACTGGATGACCCAGGAAGGGGAGGGTAGGGGAGGAGGAAATGCCGGGCCCCTGGAGAAGGACACCCTCCCGGCTCCCCCAGCCCCACTGCCCGCCCAACGGCCACCCCGGGAGGACGTTTCCCCCACAGCTCACCTCCGCTGCTGCAAGCGCGCCCCGCGGTGCCCGGCTGCCTGAACCAGGCAGGGCCGGGGAAACACAGGGGGTGGCTCTGCGACGGGCACCGAGAGCTGCCGAGGCAGCCCCCAGAGCACCACCCAGCACCGGCAGAAGCCTCGCTCGGCCCTCCACACCTCGCAGGCACGCTCGGCAGGAGTCCAGGCACGAGCCAGGCTGGCCCACGCTCTGCCCGTGCCCAGAGATAAGCAGCGAGGGACACGAGGTCACAATCCCTTGCCTGGTAACATCACCATCCACCACTCCGTGATATCACAATGGGCCGTCTCCTCCTACAGTGCTCACACGGGTAGCACCCTGACTGGCACTCATGCAGATGAAAAATGAAATCTTTCCCATATTCCTTGACTGTAGAAACCAGCCACTCCTCTATGGCTTGAGAATGTTTGATGGCAAGCACAGGTTGTCCAGAGATGACGCAGCTGAAGTGTGACAGAAGAGAAGCCATCAGTAATCTTCACAGATTACGAAGTCATGTCAGAAAGCTGAAAAGGAAAGGCACAGTTTTCACAGAAAATGCCCTGGATACGGCAGAAGCACAAATATCACTTTTCAAGATTTGCGGAGTGTTGTTCACTACAGGAAACTGTTTCCCAAGAATGTTTCCTCTGAGATTCTTTTCCAAGTCGTTATATATAGCTTAAGCTAAACTTAAATGGCAGTGCAAGGGAAAATTCTCTTTGCCTGGAATTTATTGATTTGATAAGCCTAGAGACACATTGGAAGTAAGACTTGAGATGGCAATAGTTAAAATCGGATAATCTCCTGAAGAACCTGGGAGAAGTACACTCTTTGATTGATGAATTGGGGCTTGAGGGCAAGGTATGAGAGACACATGGAAGTTTGAAAGGTGTGTATAAGAGGGTTTTGCACAAAGCATAAAATATTTATTTTTTAAAAAGATGCATTTGAAGAGGATTATTGGATTTGCAAAGTTATGCCACGCATTGAAAAACAGTTAGTGCCTGGCTTTAACATCCCGCTTTCTGCATTTCCAAACTGTGGTATGTGTATCACACCAGCCACCTGCATCTAGCACAGGGAGAGATACCGGTGTTCCTTTTTAGGATTCTCATAAGCAGTGCTGACACCTGTGATATCACAAACGTTGCCATCCATAGCATACTAAAAAATTTGTGAAAATCTTTATTTTACCACACAGCAACCTCTTAGTGTACCATTTTCCCCAAACCTGGAATTAAACTCTTCCAAAATTTGCATTGCTTTTCTACATTTTCTGCGCTTGTCGCAATTTGCTCCTATCCCAGACCAGACAGAAAAACCCAACAGAGACATAGTCCCAATATCATGAGCTAATCGCATGCTAGCCAGACCAAAAACATGCAGATAACAAATCTCCCTGAAGAGCATCAGAGCTCTGGCACTCCAGATGCCTGTGCCTCTGCTCCCTTCCTCCCCACGCATGCCCTCTGAACCATGCACACTGCTGTCACTTCTCCCATATGTGGTACTTGCTTCTTGTATCAGCCACCTTCGGGCAATTTGCCTTTTCCAGGCATGCCAAAATGCAGTGCACAGAATAATTAGGCTAAGGAGAGCATGACGGCATGAATCTAGAGTCGTGTGCCACAAAAACTTTGAATTGATATGCCAGCATAAGTCAGAGCCTCCCTTTACATTTTTGGTCATTTCCAGTATTTTCCTCCAAATGTTCTTTCCTTTAGCTTCCAATTTCATTGCTCTTAGAAAAACACTTTTTGCCATGCAACCAGAGTAATTCAATATGTTTTCCGTTATTTTATCTATATCATTATACGGGAGATTAACACTGACTTCTGAATTCTCCTCCCCTTTGTGAAGACCCATGGTGAGAACATCGCTTTCTGAACACGGAAAAGCGCTCCAAAATGACACATCCTTTGCAATGTTGTGAAATAGTTAGATGCAGTTAGAGCATCTGCAAATGCCAAAGGACGCTGCAGTACAGAAAATTTCCTTATAGGTAATAAGGAAATAATAGAATAGTCTGCTAAAAGAACAGCTATAAATGCTAATGAGAAGAAGAGAGCAACCTTTATCAGTAAGAGACAATGAGAAGGTTGTGTGCAGAGAAGCAAAAGATTATTGAGTTTGTTGAAGGCAAAAGAACATTTAAACAGCTAAAGATAGAAAAGAAATAAGAAATTAATGAAGAATTCAATAAAATATTACATTGTCATTTGGGTTTTTATCTTTAAATTTTATTCCTTTCATCTTTTTTTTCCCAAAGCAGTGAATTTCTGTTCCCATATAAATACTTTGGGGTTAAGGGACTGAAATATCCAATCTTCCTTCTTGCATCAAAGCAAAATCCCGTTGAAGGCCGAGGGGAAGGACAGGGGGGTCTCCATTGGTTCCTCTCCATGAAAAAAGGGTATCATATTCTCTGAAATATGGCAGATAGGATAGTACTTTAAAAACAAACCAATATGGCTATTATTAACGGAAACAGCAAACCTGTTTAGATTTTTTTTTTTCACTCAAGGAGATTAATTTGCAATGTCCACATAAATGACTGTTCCCTTAGCACATAACAGATCTTTATTTGAAATCTTAATTAAGCAGTCAGATTCCCTTTTCTATTTTTCACAGAGACAGTGTTCTGCATAACATAAAATAAAAACCACTGTTGGACAAAGGTTATTTTCTTTATCATCTAGCTGGGATTTATTTCCTTGCAGCCTCCTAGGCCAATGAAAATGTTCATCTCCAGACTATGCAATCCAATTTAAAAATGTCTTCTCATCTTTTTGAGACTATGCCTGAGAGACAATTTTCATGTTCATTAGAAGTATTTCAGATGTAGCTGGAAAAATAATGTTTTTAAGGGTTTCATAGAGAGGAATCTTTTAGCAGTTCAGAAGCTTCCCTTTCCAAAATGTATGTAACAAATTATCTTAATTTCTTAATCAGCAGAGCAACATTTCCACCTAAGATGCTGCCTTTTCCTTTCACTTTGCCCATGTTGAGTTCCTGAAGAATATTTGTTGACTTATAGGGTATGACCAGAGAGCACTAAAAAATGCCATCCCAGATTTCCATGGAATGTTTCCATCAACATGTTATTTCTATTCTGGAGCCTACCTGACCAACACAATAGTAACAACAGAGTGAAATTTGTGGTAGACTGATGCGAACCTCATTGTCTTTTCATCTGAATTAAGGTCCTTGCCACATTTTCCAGGTTTTGTCTTTCCTTTCCAGTACCATCCATAGCAATCTGGAAACCATTGATGATCCTTTCAGGAATTTCTTTCAAGTCAGGAGCCATGTTATTAACCTCTGTTACAGATTTACTTTTTTTTTTTTTTTTTTTTTAGTTATTATTTAGTTAGATTAAATAAAGAATATGTTTAGTACTTCTAATCCTGCATCCTACTGAAAGTCAAGGTTCCAAGTGGGTGCTGTCACTGAAAATTATCGTATTGTACTTCTTGCTTAATGGCACAGAAGTCCAGCTCCAACATCAATGCAGTATATCTCTGGCTACTCGAAGCTGATGTTTTTGTGTGCAATTGTGTCCAAGCCATAAGTACTCTCTCAACATTTTGTGACTCTGTGACTTTCTACACACTCACTCTTTTTTTTATTTGTGTGCATCTTTACACCTCCCTGAATACAAATAGTTCAAAAAATGTCTGGCTTAGAGGAAAAATATTTAAAACTACTTCTTCACAAAAGATAATTACAGAAAAACTTTTTTTATGAGAGGTAACAGGAATGTGTCTCTCAGTTAATTACCAAATTGATGAATTCCAGGCAAACAGAATTTTTTATTCATCACATATTTGGTGGGAAAATTAGAACAACATGGCATAGCATGGCATAGCATGGCATAGCATAGCATAGCATAGCATAGCATAGCATAGAATAGAATAGAATAGAATAGAAATTTCAGTTGGAAGGGACCTACAATGATTATCTAGTCCAACTGCCTGACTACTTCAGGGCTGACCAAAAGTAAAGGCATGTCGTTAAGGGCATTGTCCAAATGCCTCTTGAACACTGACAGGCAGGGGGCATTGACCACCTTTCCAAGCAGCCTATTCCAGTGTTTGACCACTTTCTTGGTAAAGAAATGCTTCCCAATGTCCAGTCTAAATCTTCCCTAGTGCAGCTTTGAACCATTCCCACACATCCTGTTAATGGATTCCAGGGAGAAGAGAACAGCACCTCCCTCTCCACCTGTGTAACTGCAGAAGAGAAAAAGCTATTGAAGCCTCTGTGAATGCTCAGTCTCAGGAAGGAAACAGACATCACATCATTATGGGTCAAATTCTCAACTCCCTAAATCCCACAGAGTTTTGCTGAGTCAGGTTTTACCCAACAACTCTGGAAAATTCCCCAGTGACATTTATGCCAGGGATAGCAGATCCCTTGTATACATTTTCTGAAAAGTATCATCACTCAAAAGTAAGTGACAGACAGTTAACTTCCTTCTTCCTTGCTTTCTGTCCTTTCTTTTGGTGACTTCCCTTCCCGAGCAGCCACCCATATGCCCACTTTAGCAAGCAAAGAGCTTTCCTCTTTCTCTACATAAAGTTTCTTTTCAACATAGAGTCTGGCAACACATTATTGATAAAATCAAAACCGTATTACATGGCAACGATTCAGGAAAATAACCTGATGCTGTCTGAAACACTCCTAACTTTCTGTTAGAAACATTGACTTAATAGCTAAAATAGACTAAATATGTGCCATATTAAGTAAATTTCTTTAATTTCATTTTTCAGGTAAAACCTAATTTCAAAAAACAAAGGAGTTGTTCTTCCATTGTTTTTGGTTTGGGGTTTTTTTTTTCACACAAATAATAGTAGGAATTTTCTCCCTACTTGACACCATGGTAGAAAAAAAGACAAGTTATGAAAAAACCTTCAAGTCTGCCAAAAAAAATTCCAAGATTCATTTTTGTTTAAAAAAAAAAGGTTTTTGTTTTGTTTTGTTGTTTGGTAGCTTTGTTTGTTTTTTAATTATCCAAGCTTTAATTCACATCACATTCTGGCCTTTAATTAAAGCATTTTCAACTTCTAGGCTGTTATGCGGTTGTTTTGGCTGAAATTGCTTCCTTCCACTTCAAAAGTCACTGGATTTTTTTCTGATACAACAGGTATAAAGTGTTTTACAGTCCTTTGTGTTGAAAATCACAATATAAAGGTATTTTTGAAGTCCAGTGTTTCTGTTCAGTGAAAGAAATCCATTTTAATTGCAATGTGATTAATTCCCCTTGGGTGAAATGAAGAAGAAAATCAATGCCACACAATCAGATTTTATTGCTTGAATATTATATCCAAGTCACTCATTGGGACATTCTTGAAGGGGTTTTTTTTTTTAAGATTCCTACTAAAAGTAACAAAACTAGCAATAACAAAACAAACCCCAAAAACCACAAGAGAACAAAGGGATTTCAGTTAATCCAGTTTATGTGATATCATGATGCACTTTATCTACAAGCAAGATTTAAAAATCCTAACCTTAAATCATAAATTTTTAGATTATTTTTTATTTGCTATACAAATTATAATTAACCATGCTAAGATCATAATATCTTTCGAATGGATGTTGTCAGAGCAGATACTGCTACACACTGTCTATCTACACATGTAGCTGCAAACTCCAAAATCCAAATAAACTGATACAACTTCTTACCCATTGCACTGTTAAAACTATGACATGCTTTCATGAGTTGTATAATGCATTTTCCATTGTCTCATACTGACGTTTTTTTATTATTTAGAAAACATGCTGCCATCTAATACACATTTAGAAATTAAAACTTTTATGATTAGCACGAGATTGATATTCCCTATATACAAGAAACAGGGACTAGTGTTTGTACTGAGGTTCCACATCAGCCAGGATAAATTCCAAGAGTGGTGCCCACAAATCCATTCATGAAAAAGTTTACATGTTTTGTAACAATTGTTTATACTTCTCTGTAAGGACTCAGGTTTTTTGGTTTTGTTTTGGTTTTGTTTTTTTTTTTTAATGGAGTGCAACGCAGTTCAATGTTTTATTATGTTGCTCACCTCCACTACTCAAAATTGTGTACATCTATGTCCTTGCATACCTGCCTGATTTAGCTCCACATTCCAGCCATGTGTCTCTGCTCCTCAACTGCCATAACTATTCCAATATCTAAGCCAGACAGTTTTAAACCCACAGGTCTTTTGAGTCCCTGAAATAACCTGGTGAGGTTTCATGATCCATGGTTCTTCAGTCACTTCCATCCTTCTGCCTGCAGTACTTTTAAGTACAATTGGTGATGGAACCTGAAAAAAAAAGATTTAATGTCTTCATCAATGACTTGGACAGTGGGATCAAGTGCACCCTCAGCAAATTTGTAGATGACACCAGGCTGAGTGGTAAAGTTTATACATTTGAGGGAAGGGATGCCACCCAGAGAGACCTGGACAGGCTGGAGGAGTGGACCCATGTGACCTTCATCAAGCTCAACAAGGCCAGTGCAAGGTCCTGCACCTGGGTTAGCAAGAGATTAGCTACGCAAACTTCACATTAGCAACTCAAACTTCAAAGTAAACTTCAAACACCTAGGCAGTCTGATCAAAGCCCGCAGACAAGTACCTTTCACCTCTCACCTCCAGAGGCCAGGCAGTCCAGCCACAACGTCCATGCTGACATAAGGAAACAAGACCAAGCACTCAGTTCTCCAGCAACTGAAAATTCCATCCCATTTCATTTCACCTCAAGAATGGGTTCATGACTTGTGCTGAAGCTGCATCTGAAGTCCAGAGGTATGACTTATACAAATACCCACTAAGAATCACTTCTTATTAGAAGATTTAGTTGAAGGAATGAGTGGAATATGTGTGTAATTATTAAACACTGGTATAACTCTGATATGGCTGACACCTCAGTTCTTTGTGACTATTACACACTTAGAGTACAGAGACAGGGAGTCTGGTCTGGACACCAGTTCTGGGAAGAAGCTGTGGTAAATCACATCCTTGCCTTGTTTAAGCAGCAATGAAATATTTTGTTCTCCCCTGTTGGAGCTGAAGGAAAAGAATGTGATTGTTTTGCTTGTTTTCAACTTGAAACAGTGATTCTGCTCCTCAAGATGCAACCTTTAAACACAGCAAGCACTGAACTGGTGACAACCTTTAGCAACCAGACCCTAAGACTCTTTTACGCTGTTATTCTGCCCTTTTATTCTCTTTGTGCGCAATAGTAAGCAACATCACAGTTTAGCTGTGGAAAGAAAAAGGGTGTTCACTGCACAGAATAATGGACCAGTAACAAATTGGTTAGATATTGATGATTAGATGTATTATGTAAACGCAAAACAATAACTTTCTGATGAAAACTGAGCAGCTCCAATAACTAGCATGTTTAAGTGTGTAGAAACCAGACTACGAACAAACCTCTCTAAATGTATCAGATCATGAATGTGACCAGAGTTCTACACATTGGCTATTCACCAGATAGGAGTTTATTTTCAGTGAATGACAAAAGCTGCCTGGACTATTTGGTGAAACTTCTCTCTTGCATTTTGCCACACCTACTGTAAGGTAGTGCTAGCATATGATTCTCTAATTTAATATTCACTTTATGGCATATTTCCAACCTGTATGTCACAAAGAATAGAGACTGACAGCAGAGAGACATGCACGAGCTGTGCAGACAGCAGGGCGTATATGATGCTTTACAGTGTCACCCAAGCAGGGAAAAGTTTCTGACCTCCAACAAACTACAACCATGATCACTGTTCAAAACAAAAGAAAGGCAGCATGTTCACACACAACCTTGACTAAGAACCTGCTTCTGGGAACTGCCTTTTACAGCTTAGCATTGGAGTAATTGATACAGATACAATAATTTCTCTGAAATTTGCATTTATTTTCATTCGTGTTTCAGTGGCAGCCAGACATCTCAGCCAAAATAGAGACCTTCAAACAGTAAAACCATTGCAGCCTCAAAAACTTTAATCTCATCTACAGGAATAAGACAAAGAAAGGGAAATGATCACAGAGAATAGCAGTTACTTGATTTGGGAGACTGAGAAAATAAGCACAACAATCCCAAAGCCAAAAAGAGGAATGTCCCAGAGCTCCTATTTCCTGGCAATGGGCTCTAAGGGTCAGGCACTTTTCCTAAATAGGAGAACCCCATTTCTTCCCATATATTGGAAGAAAAGGATTGGCCTCACTTGTACTTTTTTTCAAGAATGGGTAAGGCAGTCTTCTTCAAGAAGAGATTTTGAGCAATAAATCCTGATTTGATAAAGATCAGGTTCCAAGAAAAGAACCTGTAACCTCAGAAGCACTGGGATGGGACAACAGCTTTTCTCTAGTCAATATGTTCATCACAGAGCTGCCTTTACCACAAGTGCCATTCAGGGACCTCTGCACTTCTAAGCGCCCAGAGAGTCCAACCACAGGGCAAACACAAATTCTTCCTATGGCCAGAGGCTGTAAGGTAGGCCAGGGAAAAAGACACAAACTTGAAGTTCCATATTGGAACAACAGGGACCAACTCTAAAATTCAAATACCACTGCAGGACAGGGAAAATATGCCAAATGAGTGTTAAGGTCAAATTACATTAAGTACTCATCAGATACAACTGACACATTTACAGTGTTGTCCTAGAGCTGTTGTTGCCCACAAGCACCTGTGTATTTCACTGATTTCCATTTCATTTGCAATTACATCGCTGTCGGAATGTCTTTGCTTGGTCTTACCTCTTCTGTTTGCCTTGTCCAAGGCACTCTTCATATGCATTTCTGTGTTATTTATGCTGTACTGGATGAGCAGTGCTCCTGCTCAGGGGATGAATCCTGAGCAGCTGGTGGCAGCAGTTAGTGCTGATCTTTGCAGAATTACATCCTTCCTTCAGCTGCTACTTTGACAACCCTGCGCTACCAACTGTTGGCAAGTTAAACCTTGGGACCTGGGGACATCTTAAATGAATATTTAACAAGACTCCCCTATTGCAAATGCATCCACTCTATCCCTGTCACCTTGTCACTAACTACAGGCTTGAGCGTCTGATGATCAGGCTGAAAAACACGACCATAAGTGCACACCTCACAGCACGATCCATGAGCTGAAGGAGTGTGGCAGGGAAATTTATTCGGAGCAAATCCCTTCTTTTTTTTTCCCTATACACTTCTTATTTTCCTCTATAAAATGCATTTATAAGATGGTAGGAATGAAGCTCGCTTGCCAACTGAATCCTAAAGACAGAACTCTTCAGAAATCCGTTTTATGCTTTTTGCATACTTCTGTATTGCAGGCCTTGGCAAGAAGGCAGGAGATAGGCAAGACAGTAGTTTTTAGTGATATCTTCCTAGTCTGCTCTACAGAGCCAATACAACACTGTTGATAAAGCTTGATTTCATCTTTAAACTGTATAGTTCAAGACACACTCATAAGAGAACATAACTGTATTCACTATTTTAAACTTGGGACAATAGGAATGAAGCTCCCTTAGCAACAGAATCCTAAAGAAAGCACTCTTGAGGAACCTTCTGGTTTATGCTTTCTGCATGGGAAAATCTGTGGGAACAATTGAGAGGAAGAAAATCTCCATTTAATTAACTGGCTAACCTCCAATGCTTTCTGTATGAATGAATAATTCTTCTTTTAAGCTTGGTAATTTTAATAAATTCAAATTCTTAATGAGAAAAGACTCAGTTTCCCATGTTTTATTTGTACCTGGTATTTATGAACGTAAGTATTTCTGGGGGCATTTAATCTAAGTTGTGCTAACAAATTTCCCTGATGGATTTGTTTTCCCATGGCAGAATTTGGCTGATTATTGAGAAAAGAAAAATCTTTTTTTAGAAATACGGATTTGTCATAAACAAGGCTCTGAGTTTAAATCCTCTTTTTTCCAGTAAAAAATCCAAATGGAAAACCGAGACTATTTTTTTCAATAAGGAGCATCTCTCTGTTACTAAGGCTTGAGGAAAGGAATATTGTAATTTGTTAGAGAAGTTAGAGTGCCTGGATGTTTCTTTTGTACAAAATGTCATCTGTCTGTAGCAGTTTCCACATATTAAATTTTAAAAATTGTTCTTTTTGTTATCACAAAACACATACAAAAACACTTTATACGCCAGGATGTGAGAATATGCCTTGATCTGACATAGAAATTGCAGGAATTGTTTTCTTTTTCCTTTTTCCTTCCCTTCCTCCTTCTCTCTTTCCTTTGCCTTCTTCTTTTCCTCCTTTTCGTTTTCTTTTTCGTTTCTGTTTTCTTAATTTATTTATTTTATGGTAATCGGAAAGACAGAAAAGGTTTCTTGACATTCTATCTGTTATAGTTTTTCTACCTAATATCTTTTAAAGATTCTGCTGAACAGTGTCAAGTAGTCGTCATCTGATCAGCTCGTTATAAATCCTGATTTTTTTTCGTATTTGGAAAGTCTCATGTTTAAACCATTATGACTGTGTGCTATTTATTTTGGGCTCATTCAACAGTACCTATGTCCTGAGAGACTGGCTGGAAAGCACATTTATCACAGTGTGGAATGTAAATGACGCGTATGAACAATTAACTCTATCGGGCTAATGAAAGCTATTTAACATAGGATGCTGAGTATTTTTAAATATGGGTTTGACAAAACAACCAGCAGTTGGGGGAGTGAAGGCAGAAAAAAATAAAACTTAACTGCAGAAAACTGTTACCTTACAGGAGAAGAGTGTGCTGTATGATCCCATTCTCACAATCTTCTGTGGAATGATTTTCATCTGCAGATTTTTTCCCCTCCATTAACAGCAGGCTTTTTTTCAGTGTTTTGTTACTATTAGAAATTTTGACACTAAGCAAAGTTCATAGCCTCAGCATAAATTTAAGTTTCATTATCCAATTAATGGGCATATTTTTTATTATATAAACAAAATAGGCAAGTTACATGTAATATCAAACTGAATTACAAGTTCTGCATCACCTTTGCAACTGCTGAAAGTTGCCTCTGGGTATAAGAATCCCAGGAAAGAGTTCACATTTTTCCCAGCTGCATCCTGAAATACTTGGCCATTTAGTGTCTTAGATTTCAAAACAGCAGTACTTACTGATTTATTGATCTAAAGGTGGATTTTTGATACCGGCTTCCAGAAATGGTATAATAGTCGATAGCTCTGAAGTAGGGAGGACAGTATCCCTGTGCTCTCACACCTGTCGCGAAGGCAGGTGGGGGAGACATCAGGCATTTGGCAGATGGCACAAGGGACAGACCATGTGATGGCACAGTTCAACTTCCATTGACTTTTTCAACTGTGCAGTTTTTCTGCTGTCAGGTCAGAACAAGCCCTCAAGCATGTCATTTCTGGCTTCAGGCATCGGTTTTGAAAACCAAGATGGAAACCAACAGCATGTCTCTCCCCAGAAAAGGCCACACACACACACTTGCACAGAGCAGGCAGATAGGAAGGCAGCGCAGACTGATTGCAGTTGCTGTGAATTCCCACGTGTTCAGAAGCTCATGCTAATCCCTGGCTAGCAATGCTTTCTCTTCATGAGCCACAAAGTGCATGCGCACAAGGGCTCCCCACAGACCTCCCCAAACCACTTGTAACACATGCAGATCACACGAGGAAGATGTTTCTGGTGAAGAACACTTTTGCTAAAGCCAGAGCATCCCCAAGGAAGAGTTTGGCGTGAGGCACTCCCACATTTTGCCAGGGGGATCAAAGCAAAGGGGATTGTGTCTTTGCTTCTCCCAGGACCTGAGCCTCACCTGCCTTCCATCCCCATGCTCGGGGGGTGCTCCTGCACCCCAATCCTTGAGCGTTATAGCCCAAGAGCAGCACATGGCCATTGCCAGCAGCAGGGCACAGGCTCTGCACGGAGGGTGCCAGGCCTCCCGGCTGACGCTGCTCAGGCTTCTGCTGGGATGTGGCCTGGCCAGCCTAGAGCTGGGCTTTCACTGGGTAGAGCTTGCACAGCACCTACTCTATTGACCAGGCAACAATGGTGCCTTCACTGCACACTTGTTAACCTTGATGCATTTTTGTGCAGAAGGAGGTATTGGGTGCAACTATACTGAGGTCGTAGTGAGGAGCAAGGGCTGGCAGGAGAGCAGAGCCCCAAGACATCAGGATAGAGGGTGAAGTGTGGAGGAGGCCACGCCTGGGCTAATGAGCAGTGGGCCACAGGCTGGACCTGGAGACCACCCCACCCCAGCAAAGGGCTGCACAGCTGTACCCTCTCCCACCAGACACGGCACCAATCCTTTGGTGTGTGAAGTAATTAGGAAGTGCCTCTCTGTCTCATGTGAAGGGCAATATTTTATTATTTCATAGTTTATTACAATCTCGCTACAAAAATTATGGTTAACTGTAACATGTGACAAAATTTGTCTGAATCTGCGCTTCAGCAGTAACACTGTTAAATCCAAAATCAGTTTTGTATGTAAACAACATATGGCTGCACAATGACTACTCTGGTACCCTTTATTACCAAGCTGCATGGATGTGTCCCAATTAACTAAATGAAAAGTGTCAATTCTGTTATGTGCTTCTTTGAAGGTAAAATTCCAAGATTCATCAAGTCCATGGAAAATGCTTAAGGCCCCAAACCTTTCTATCTTCCATTTGTTAAGTGAATGGAAACAAGACCTTCTCTTGTGAGGAAGCCATGAGGAAACAGGTCATATTGCCCAATCAGTTAAAAGATAATAAATAACCTTCATTAGGATCTATATAGATTTCATTTGTAATATGAAAAAAATAGAAGCCATTTCTAAATACTAATGCATTTGGTACTACAAATTTCACATAAGCAGGACTGGGATTAATATTTTGCCTGCAATACAAAGTGATGCTTTAACTCTTTATCCTAAAAGTAGCCAGCAATGATAAAGACAGTGGAATTCAAACCAAGATTAATGTAAGTGATTTTAAAAAGTCTTTCCAATGTTTGGGTTTGTTTTTGTTTTTGTTTTTTAACTCAGAGACAAAAGAATAGATTTAAATTTCTCAGTTTCCCTATTCACTAAAGATACTGTGATTGGAGAGTCTCCACAATGTACATGTTGAAATAGAACAGAACAGAACAGAACAGAACAGAATAGAATAGAATAGAATAGAATAGAATAGAATAGAATAGAATAGAATAGAATGCAATGCAATGCAATACAATACAATACAATGCAATGCAATGCAACGCAATAGGACAGAATAGGACAGGACTATTTCAGTTGGAAAGGACCTACAACAATTATCTAGTCCAACTGCCTGACTAGTTCACAGCTGACCAAGTTAAAGCATGTTGGTGATGGTACTTGCCATGTCTTTTACACACTGATATACCTGGGGCATCAACAACCTCTCTAGGAAGCCTGTTCCAGTGTTTGATCACCCTCTTGGTAAAGAAATGCTTCCTAATGTCCAAACTAAGCCTTCTCTGGTGCAGCTTTGAACCATTCCCACACATCCTATCACTGGATACCAGGGAGAAGAGAACAGCACCTTCCTCTCCACTTCCCCTTTCTCAGGAATACTTGTTTGGAAATGCTTTCAAAAAACATAGGTGTCATGAAAGTCCAATTAGTGTAGGCAGTAATACTTATATTTATACTAGATTAATCTAATCCTAGAAAATTTAACAACTACGCAGTATAGCCTGGTATATGTGCAAAGAAGTCAACTTTTCTTCATGTGTCACTCATAAAATCAGCACAGGACAATTTCTTTTACCCACCTGTTACAAGTTTCTCTTTTGTGAAATCTGCTTTCCTCGGGAGAGTGAAAATGATATTGGAACATGTTTAAACAATCCATTAGTATGTCCATATTAAGTGTATCAACATTTCAACACTAAATATTGAAAAAAATCATAACATAATTTGAAAGCAAATTATTAAGCACTCAAACTGTCAAAACATCTCTGTATGTAAGAGTGCAGTAGATCTATACAGGAAATGGAGCAAACTTTTGTTAAACACTACTCAATTTTCATTATAAATGACAGGGAAAAAAGAACTAATAGTTATCAAAGCTAAATTTCTTTTGATGGTGTCATTATAAACTCAAAGTGATTTCAAAGACTTTAGTAAATTCACAGTGGTTTTACACTGGTGTGAGTGCAGAATATTTGCAGATAATCACAGAAACACTTTGTATTTGCAAAATAAGATTAATTTCTAAACACATAATGTGAAAAAAAAAAGTGTGTTAAGAATCAGCACTTCCACAGTGAAGACAGATTCCAGCATGCAAAAATCCTATCTTGTCTAAATTCTGTCTTTGAACATGTTCATCCTTAGCTTGATGTCTGGGAAACAATGAAATTTGGTTCAGGTTTACATCTATAACAGACATGTATGCAAAGTAAAACGGAGATTCATCTGCATAGAAATAGAAATTTTGAATGTGTAATGAATAATGTAGCTGAAGAAAGTCCATCCATATTCAGCAAAAGAGTATTTTGATTACAGTTTTTGGAGACAAAGGCAGTCTTGGCAATGAAATCACCTGAGAGTAATGTTGATGCCCTGAATAAATATAATTGATAGTACATCACTGCACTATCATGATTGTCGTGATACTAAAAAAAGTTGTACACATGATGAGGTTTTCTATGAGTATTCTCAAAACTCTAATTAAAGCTGGAACATCATACTGCACAAGATAAGTGAATATTTTCTCCAGATCAAAACAGGAATCACATAAAACAATTAATAGGAAAACCATCTTCAGAAGTAATTTTTCCAGTCTGAAGGGTATGAGCAGTTCCATTCTTTTTCTAATATTTTGGGTGGTTAACGCTGAAGGCTTAGCTTGCTAATTGTTGCTGGCTTATTAAGATAACGATACTTATAAAGGTTCCTTACACTGCTATAGTGGTGTGGGCAGATCTTTTTTTTTTTTTTTTAATTCTTAGATGCAAAGAATTCCATAACGCTTTTTAAATGCCAGTAAAACTGCATTGACACGGCAAATCTAGTGTAAACCTATGTCTTCACAGCTATCCTTTAATATTTTCTCCGTTTTCATGCTACGCTGGGATTCCTAGCTTAGTCCTGAAGTTGAAACTCATCAGTTCTCCTCGAAGATTATCACACAGATCACACATGCAGTAGGAAATTGTTCTCCCAGTTGAACAGGACTAAACTCAGATCTCAAACCTGAGTAGATGGCATAATGCCATGGCCTCACACCTTGCCTCCACTCCAAGCACAAATCATGATTCCCCCTGAGGTGTCTTTTTTTTTTTTTTTCAGATAAGCATACCTTCATGAAAAGCATACAAAAATGATTTGATCCTAAGATTGGCAGGTGGTACAGAGAGGGTAAGAGATTGTTTTAGCTGTCCCTGAATAAATTGGAAGATTTATGTAAAGTATGTTCCTTACTTATTTGCTGTTTAAAAATTTCTCTTTCAACAATGTATATACAGTAAGTACTTCAAAAGTGCTTTAAGATATTCATTGCAGACCACAACCACAAGATATCCTAATCATTGTTATAATTCACCACTACTCTGCTGTTACTTGTTCTATTCTGCTCAAGCAAGCTGTAATAAATAAAGTCAATGATACTGCATTTGCAGAAAAGTTGGCTACAATAACAGAGAATTAGTTTTACTCCCTTTTACATTTGCTGAGGTGTATTGGCCTCAGTACTGGAGAAGACAGAGGTGTCTTGCTTCACATGACCAAAATTTATGATTGGAGTGACCCTTGGTGATAGTAGAAGTGAATGAGGTGGACATAAACACAGAATTTTGCCTACATAGTAACATCTTTCATGATCAAGCTCTAATGCCATAAACCTACAAAAACATGGCTAATGCTATCTCATAAAAGCAATCTTAATGTCTCTGATATAACGACCACCTTCACAAGGAAAAAAAAGACAGGTTATAGTTGCAGGCGACTCCCTTCTGAGGGGAACAGAGGGTCCAATATGCTGGGAAGACCCTTCTCTTAGGGAAGTATGTTGCCTCCCTGTGGTCCTGGTTAGGGACATAACTAGGAAACTTCCTAGCCTGGTACGGCCCTCGGACTATTACCCACTGCTGCTCTTCAATGTGAATGGTGATGAAGTCACAACATGTAGTCCAAGGGTGATTAAAAGAGACTTCAGGGTCTTGGGATGGTTAGTAAGGGAATCTGGAGTCCAGGTTATTTTTAATTCTCTCCTTGCTGTTGCGGGCATTGGAAGGAACAGACATACTCAGTCTGTTTATACATGGCTCCATGGCTGGTGTCACTGCCACAGTTTGGGCTTTTTTTCAGAATGGGATGGCCTACACAGCATCAGGTGTTCTGGTGACAGATGGGTTTCATCTTTCTCAAAGGGGGAAGAGGGTCTTTGCTCACGAGCTAGTGGGGCTCATTGACAGAGCTTTAAACTAGACTTGATGGGGGAGAGGGGTATTATCAGGCTTGCCTGTGACAAGCCAAGGGATGACACACCAAGGTTAGAGGGATGGGGTGCTAGTGAGGGCCCTCAGCCTGTTGCTTCGAGATGTGCTGGGCACACTGCAGCACACTCGGAGTCTTATGGAGATGAGCCAGGAGCTCCTGAGGCAATAGGAGCCAATAGGGAAAGACGTGTAAAACACTTCAAAGGAAGGCCACCTGGAGAGTAGCACAAGGGAACTACAGCCACTACAGCCAGCAAGTCAGCTTCATCGGGGGCCCAGCTTATATGCCTCTATGCAAATGCATCTAGCATGGGGAACAAACGAGGAGTTAGACATGTGTGCACACCTCAAGGGCTATGATCTTGTTGGCATTACAGAGACATGGTGGGATGGCTCCTGTGACTGAAGTGTTGGAATGGAAAGATACAGACTCTTCAGGAATGACAGGTGGGGGAAACAAGGAGGAGGTGTTGCCCTTTATGTCAAGGACCAGCTGGAGTGCATGGAGCTCTGCCTGGGGATGGATGATGAGACAATCAAGACCTTATGGGTCAGGATTAAAGGGAGGGCAGTGACAGGTAACATCACAGCAAGGGTCTGCTACAAGCCACCTGACCAGGATGACTGAGAGAATGAGGCCCTCTATATACAGATAGGAGTGTCCTCGTGTTCGCAGGCCCTGGTCCTCATGGGGGACTTCAACCACCCTGATATCTGTTGAAAGGACAACACAGCAGGGCACAAGCAATCCAGGAAGTTCCTTGCATGCATTGATGACAACTTCCTTCACCAAGAAGTGAAGGTGTAGAGGCACCAGTGAGGAGAGGAGCTATGCTGGACTTTGTCCTTACCAACAAGGAGGGGCTGGTGAGGAATGTGAAGGTCAAGGGTAGCCTTGGCTGCAGTGATCATGAAATGGTAGAGTTCAGAGTTCAAGATCCTTAGGGCAGCGAAGGGTGTACACAGCAAGCTTGCCACCCTGGACTTCAGGAGAGCATATTTTGGCCTCTTGAGGGATCTGTTTGGTAGGGTTCCATGGGATAAAACCCTGGTGGGCAGAGGGGCCCAAGGAAGCTGTTTAGTATTCAAGGACCACCTCCTCCAAGCTCAGGAGTGATGCATCCCAACAAAGAGGAAGTAAGGCAAAAACGCCAGGAGGCCTGCATGGATGAACAAGGATCTCCCGGACACAAAAACAAAACAAAAAAAAGACCTGCAGAGGGTGGAAGCAAGGACAGGTAGCCTGGGAGGAATACAGAGAAACTGTCCAAGCAGCCAGGGATCAGGTTAAGAAAGCTAACACCCAGATGAAATTAAATCTGGCCAAGGACATCAAGGGCAAGAAGAAAAACTTCTGTAAGTATGTCAGTGATAAAAAAAAAAAAAAGAATAAGGAAAATGTGGACCCTCTCCAGAAAAAAACAGGAGACCTGGTTACCCAGGATATGGAGAAGGCTGAGGTACTCAATGACTTTGCCTCAGTCTTCACCGGCAAGGGCTCTAACCACACCACCCGAGTTGCAGATGGCAAAGGCAGGGACTGGAAGAATAGAAAACCACCCGCTGTAGGTGAAGAGCAAGTATGAGGCTGTTGTAGTAAAATTAACATAAACTAGGAAAATGAAATGTAAAATGTAATTGAAGTAACCAAGGAAACCCACTGCTGCTCAAGTCCTCTATACTGCCCCAACACTATTTAATTTTTCACCTAATATTAAAAAAGAGAAATAGCAACTAGACATGATTTATCTACAATTCAACTAAGGAACTAACTACCAGACAATGTAGCATTGTTAATAAGCAGGGTATTCCTGTCAACAGAGTGATGAACTGTAGGCCTGGTCAGCAAACCAAGAAAACTACTTGGAACTGTCAAGATCAGAGGTCCCAAGTCTGGGACTAGATGTAGCCAAGTTGGGACCAATGGGAAAAAGTAATTATGGCTGAGTTGTTTATTTTGGTAGGAGACTGGAATGGAGAAAGTGAAATACAAGGCAACCTGAGGAGGCTGAAGGGAAGATACAGCAATGGCCTTGGTGACTGGTATGAAACAACGATGGCAAGCAGAAGACACAGATGAGGAGATGGAGTGGAAAGTGCTGCTGCTGTATGCCCAGACATGTCAGACAGTGTATTTCTCCCAGGATCTTCAGGAGATTATACGATTTTAACTACTCCAATGCGTCTCTCAGCTTATCAAATCAATAAATTCCAGGCAAAGAGAATTTTCCCTTGCACTGCCATTTAAATTTAACTTAAATTATATATGATGACTTGGAAAAGAAACTCAGAGGAAACATTCTTGGGAAACAGTTTCCTGTAGTGAACAACACTCCGCAAATCTTGAAAAGTGAGATTAATTAATTAAGATTTCAAGTAAAGATCTGTTTGTGCTTCTGCTGTATCCAGGGCATTTTCTGTGAAAACTGTGCCTTTCCTTTTCAGCTTTCTGACATGACTTCGTAGTCTGTGAAGATTACTGATGCCTACTCTTCTGTCACACTTCAGCTGTATCATCTCTGGACAACCTGTGCTTGCCATCAAACATTCTCAAGCCATAGAGAAGTGGCTGGTTTCTACAGTCAAGGAATATGGGAAAGATTTCATTTTTCATCTGCATGAGTGCCAGTCAGGGTGCTACCCATGTGAGCACTGTAGGAGGAGATGGCCCGTTGTGATATCATGGAGTGGTGGACGGTGATGTTACCAGGCAAGGGATTGTGACCTCGCGTCCCTCGCTGCTTATCTCTGGGCACGGGCAGAGCGTGGGCCAGCCTGGCTTGTGCCTGGACTCCTGCCGAGCGTGCCTGCGAGGTGTGGAGGGCCGAGCGAGGCTTCTGCTGGTGCTGGGTGGTGCTCTGGGGGCTGCCT
>VUYV01000023.1:7311007-7343753 GCA_008711295.1 Anarhynchus alexandrinus
GCGGCCGCTCCCTCGGCCCAGGCCTGCGGCCGCAGCCCCTCCGCTCCCGGCCGGGGCAGGGACTGCTCGCGCGGGGGTTCCCAGCGCCCCCCAAAGAGGAGGGCCCCCGGCCCCCAGGACTCTCCCCAGCCCCGCAAGAGGCCGCACCGCCGGCGGCGCTAGCAGGGCTCCAGCATCCCCGGACTTGAGAAAAACTAAATAAAATCCCATTTCCCCAACTTGCTCTCTTGTTGCTGCTTTCTGCTTCTTCTGCCCTACCATGGGTGGCCCCAGCCTGCTGGGGGGCATGGACATGGGCCCCCGCAGCCCCTGGGCCATGGCGGTGTCATCTCCTCTCACAGGAAATCCTACTGCAGCCCCAAAAATGGAAGATGTCTTGGAAAAGCACCATTCTGATGCTTATAGAGGAGTAATGAGTGAAAGATTGACTAGACTTTCCTCCAGCAAGAAGAGGGAAACTCTGATAATGCCTAACAAATTTTCTGCATACCACCTAGTGAAAAAGGTACAGTTTGTTCATGCAGAATCAGTAGGATATGTATAACCTGAAGACCAATTAGAATTCATTTAATGGTGTTGTGGTTGGGGAAAGACCTATTCATTAATGTAAAAATGAGAATTATAAAAGGGGGGCAGGAAGAAAGGGAAAGGTATAGCAAATTAGGGATACAAAAAGGAGGTAATACCAAAGGTACTCTTCATATGAATACAAATAATGCATACGAGTCTTGCAGGCATGTTTAAAATGAATGAACAAACCACAAAACAAAACCAACCAACCAACCAAACCAAAAAATCAAAAATCACCGAGAAAAAAAGAAATAGAATATTTAAAACTTCGGAAATTGTTTTCAGACACATTCAGTTTGTATTTTGGGTGACCCTTTTGTTGGAGAGCAGGACGAAATTACGAAAGGCAGCAAAAGAGGGAAGGAAAAAGCAATAACATTTAGCACATCATCTTTTTGTTTCTGATGTTTCTCTGAAATCCCTAACATAGGTAATTCTGAACACGGCAAAGTTTGGTCTGTGGGATACACTGGAAAATACATAGCCTTGAGACCTATTTGTAGCAAGTGGCAAGCTAAGTAATTAAACAGGTAGTCACTCTCCCACTGTGTGCTCCTGTGTTGGCTTGGCTGATAAAGTGGGTTGCGGTGATCCCCATGGTCATGCTGTCAGATGTGTCCAGACCATCTGCAGACACGATTCAGCTGACAAGAGCCTGGATGGCAAGAAAATGCTGCCAGGAGGATGGCGGGTGGAGTTCAGCTGTCAAACAGCCTTACACAGGCGAGATGCAGAACAGAAGCAAGGGAACGGTAGCCCTTGCTATGCCCCTAAGAAAAAGCAAAGAGCAGGAGGAGAGGTGAAAGAGAAACACACTCCGAAGCCCGCCTTTGCAGTGAGATTGACCTTCCTTGTTCTCTCTGCTTGCCCCCGTAAGAAAGATCGTCTTTGAGGGCAAAGGCTCTTGTGCTTAGCCCAACTTCCAGTACCAATATTCCACTTTAGAAGTCCAAAGTTGTGCTGGAACAGACCCAGTATTTTTCACCAGTGTTCTTTGTGATAGAAAACGCAGTTTCCTCAGAAATATGCTTTATCTGGAGGAAAAAGGGACCTTGTTGCACCATTAAAATATTCAGGAAAATCCAAATAACTGTTTCATTTTGGGTTGAAAAGCTTAATCTGGGTCTTACAGGGCTGATGTAGTGTTATGTAGTGTGGGACATTTGTGAGGTGGAGCTAGTGCTTCCACAAGGCCTTGTGATGGGTCTGGCAGATGTCACCCTAAAGTTGTGTATTTCAGTACTTTTCAAACAAATTCAATTAGGAATTTTCATTTTGAGATGAACATGCAGTATTGATGCTAATCAGATGTTGAAATACTAGAGAAATGCTGTATAAACCCTTCCAAATTTCTTCTGATGATAAAAGTTTAATGTAGTCTATGTTTTGCAATTATTTGTTTTAATCTCACGATCCATTATTCAATTTCTAGTGTAAAACTGATTTTTTTTTCTTAGAAACATTTAAAATGCCCCATACCAACAAAAAAACCACTTTTCATTTAGCAGATGCATTGTTCTATATCTATGATCTGTATATATTAATTTTTGCATTGGCTGATTTTGATGTAGGTTGTTAAAATTTATTTTGTACATCTCTGTGCATAAAAAGGCATCTGTCTGTTTTGCAAATGGTAGAACTTGCAATCCTAACGTTACTGAAATCTAGTTATGTGCTTCTGCATTCGGTGTCAGCTGGGAGCCATGTAACAGCAGGACAATGAACTATGCATTTTTTTCCACGTTAATTTTCCTCTGTTAAGCAGGTAAGGGGCAATTGAAGTTAGCAACTAGAGAGTAGTTCGAAACAATTGCAATCATTTAGGAGCTCATGAAAACCAGATTTTCAACATCCAGTTGTAAAAGTTTGGATGTTGTAAGTGGAGGTCCTGTACGAGGTCAGAGCAGTTACCTTTACAGTATGTGAGAGACTGGATTTTGCATTTTCAAATACTGGTATTACAAGTCTATTTACACTAGTAGAGTATAAATCTCCACCCTCGAGAAATTATGTGATTTGGAAAGCTGAGGACAAAATCATGGATGAATTTCTGAATCAATGCTTTGTGCTTTAACAAGGTGGTTCCTTCCAGTCTCTTCCAATACATCCTGGGTGCTCTGTATTTTCTTATTCCTTCACAGAATCATAGATCATGTTACTGATTTCTGCTTGGACATTGAGCCATTGACTGTAACCCCTTCAATGCAGCCATCCAGCCAAGTCCTTGTCCATCTACTAGTCCATTCATCAAACCCATATCCCTCCAATTTAGCTGCAAGAATGTCATGGGGGACCATGCCAAAGGCCTTAAAAAAGTCCAGGTTGATGACATCTGTAGCTTTTCCCTTTTTTCCACTGATGCAGTCACTCCAACATAGAAGGCCACTAGGTTGGCAAGGCATGATTTACCATTGATGAGCATATAGTGTGCCACATATAGTGTGGAATATCCCTTTGGTCAGTTGGGATCAGCTGTTCTGGCTCTGTCGCCTCCCATGTTCTTGCCCACCCCCAGCCTGCTTGCTGGGGGCGGGGGGGGGGCAGTGTAAGCACTGCTCAGCAATAGGTAAAACATTGGTGTGTTATCAACACTGTTTTGGTCACAAATCCAAAACACAGCACCATATGAGCTAGTATGAAAGAAATTGGCTCTAGCCCAGCCAAACCAGTACACTCTGTTAGCACTGTTCCATTTTGAATAAAAAGAATAGGTTGAAGTCTTGTGTCTCATTTCTGTATGTGTATCTTAACATTATAACCTCCATGACAGGTTATGCTACAGTGTTTATTTGCTTTTAGAGGATGCTAAGGAAGTTTACTGTGACTTAATTAATAGATGAGGGCAGGTAAAATTCATGCTTACTTAGTCATGATCACACAAGTAGGATCAGGTGAATTGGCTCTTTATTTGAAATTAAATTTCCATGAAGATTATATTTACCTTAGAATTCCTGCCTCAGTCACCCTCTTTACCAATGCATTTGCCTGGTGAAATGTTTACAAAAAATTGCAATTATATACACATTTTTCCTACCATCAACCATGTCTCGTTATAAACATCACAGCCTGCAGGAAAATTAAGAAGAGTTAGAAGTGTTGCCTTTGAAGTAAATGGCTTTATAGTAGTTTAACAGATCCAAACAACTGGGATAAACCTGATCAAAAAAATCATTAGAGTTACTTATTATTTTAGTTAACAAAGATGCAGCCAACATCTTTATTAAGTTTAATAAAAAACCTTTCAGCATTTCTATTTGACTTTTGCTACCATTGCTTAATATGCTAAAAGCATTATAGGTCAGAGCTGACATTTGAGGTTTTCATATAAAGTATAGGCAATTTAATAAATGATAACTGAAAAATAAGACAACAATTAACTTCATATATGAAAGATGAATAAACTAAAATACTGTTTTAGAGATAGGCTGGAAATGAAAAACTGATTTTTTAATTTGAAATTTGTGTAAACATGATGAAATGAGCCTCAGTAAACAGTGAGACAAAAGTATATCTGAGATCTGTCAGCTGACAAAGTAATTGCAAGCTCATAACTGTATTTTGTACTTAAAATTTACAAGCATTTTATCAGGAAACTGAAGATTTCTTTAGAAAGCAACAAGATGAGAGTAAGGAAAATAAATCAGGTGTCAATTAAACACCATAACTGTACCTAAAAAGCTTGGGTCCTCATTCTTTGAAAGGCAACCACTCCTACCATGAAACAAGGCAGTTGTTCAAAAACAAGTAGCAGTTCAAGCTGAATCATAGCTGCCCATCCCATAACCTGAAGGCCACAAGAGTGCCTCAAGACAGTTCCAAGGACGTCCACGAAGGACATTCTTTCAGGAAAGGAGAAAATTAGATGGTCCCAAAATAACTGTTTGAATTTAAATTGTTCAAAACTCCAGAGTGTCATGAAATCTAGGAGAGTCATCAGCACTGAGAACTCCAAGTTTATATCTAATCTGAAAAATAGTGATTTCATCAATAGCATTATACTGTGAGTAAGAAACCCCTCATGGGTTCAAGGTAACCACTGTCAATTAAGAAGCTTAAACACATATACACATCATATAAATTTTGTTGCCTGAAATTAAAAGATGATTGTCTTAAGCAGTTGATGGCTTTCAAAACATTCCTCATTAATATACTAGCCCAATTTACATAATGGGTTTTTAGGGTTTTAAGGCATGTTGCATAATGGAAGAAGTAGATGCATGACTTTTAGCCGTAATTCATCCTACCATAAAAGGGATCTGAATTTGACCATGTTTTTAATACAGCGGCAGTCTACAGTCACATCTTGTTTGACTTCCTTGCTTAAAAAAATATATTATAATAGCATACTATAGGAATGGGGAAGGAGTGTGGAGGGGATGAACAAAGAAACTTTTCTACTTTCCCACTTACTCAAGGGTGAACTCAAGCATTGAAGGAGGAAGTGGTTTTCCTGTGGTTTGCCTATGATTACATGCAAAATAGAGGTTAAGAATTAGATTAATACATACTGCATCAAAACATACTTTCTTAACCCAAAAAGCAAGCAAACTTTCTACACCAAGAGATTAAATGAGTTAGAATTATCTCCCTCTGAGCAGCTAGATGTGGTGTCTCTCAGCTTGAGCACATGCTTGAGACCAGCTTTCTGCAGAATATGCTCAGCCTACACAATCATCATCTGGCAGCAATTTTGGCAAAAGAGGTGGTTTTCAACTAATTCAGACAATCTTCCTCAGTGTATCACATGGTAGGATTGGCATGCCTAGGTACAATCTTTTAACTTTAACTTTTTATTCTTTATGACACAGGTAGGGAAAGTTTCTTTTTCTGGGTGATTCAGACCTATTTTTCTCATAACTCAAAAGTGGTGGACAATTTTCTCAGGAGAGTGGTTGTAGTTGCCAGTCCATAGGATTTTTTCCCTTATTAGTTCATTTATTACACTGTTGAACAAATGAAAGTGGGATTTGTAGTTGAAACTTTTCTCCACCTGAATGATATGATGCCTTTTCTAGGGAAGTGTGCTTTGCCATTCTTGCGTAATAATCTCCTCTGTCTCCCTGTGCTGTAGTTTAACCCTGGCCAGCAGCTGAGCACCACAGAGCTGCGAGCCCCAAACAAGCTACTATGACGAAATTTAACTCTATCCTGGCCAAAACCAGTACACCCTTGTACTTCTTTACTTTGCACTCAGTGCACAAACAACTATTCACTTTTAAACAAGCAAAGAAATAAATACATATGCTTATTCAAACACTCAAGCTGTGTAATTCATGTGCTATTGCATTCACACAAACCTGTTCCTTCCCTTTGGCCTCATAGTTTATCCACTTGACAACTGGCTTATTGCTTCATAACAGACTGCAATGGCACCATTGTAATCACTTTAATTATTTAACAGAATGAAGGTTTAGTAAATTGTTGCATGGGTTAGGTACACATAACATTACATTGTACAAAATAACTGGTTTGTATTTGACAGAAACATGTTAATTTTCCCTTTAAAAAGTTTAAATCTGTCACTATGGTGTGGTCTCTGCAATCACCTAATGCTGCGTTTACTGTGTCTATAAAAATGTTTGTGTACACAACTGTCTGCAACATATATTATCTGCACTTCATGACTTTTTTCCTGAGTAACTAGACTTTTCCCATTCATAAATGAAGTTGTGATTGCAGAAGATACATACAGGGACAAAAGTTCACTGTTTAATCCTCTGTGCATAATTGGGTTAAATGGGACCTCCAGCTGTTGCTGTCTCCTGATGAATGCCTTTCCTGATTTAGGGTCCTAGGCCAGCGTTGCTGGTGTAAAACTCTAGCTCCTGATCTCTAGCTTAGGGACCAACCACTGCACAGGTTATCTGAGCAGCCCCTAAATTAGAGAGGAGTTCTTTGGGCATGTGTCTTTGGGTAATGTATCCTTCATACTATATAACTGGGCAGCAGAATTTATTACTGAATTGGTAAGACTGGACCAATATTTCCTGTTTCTTTTAGTGCAGTTCCACCCATATACCTGGTTGTAGAATAGAGCCATATTTTAGAGGTGGCACAAAAGTACAGAAAGGCATTTAGTCTGTGATACAAAGAGCATATAACCAGTCTGTAAGACAGGTAAATACAGACGAGCAGACCATGGGACAATATTGTTGAACATGCTGAGATGTTGTTTCAACACACCAGCTGCTGAATCAATGCTTTTAAAATGGTTTTAAAGACATCACAGGAACAGAGATTTTTAAAAGAGGATCATGTCCTTTTAATGCTTACCTCCCAGGGGTCTGACATCCAGTTTGATGTACTCTGTGTTGGGCTGTTGAATACTGATTTTCGTTAGTGGCTTGGAAAATAGAAGCATGGTGAATAATATGTCTTGTATTGCAGCACATGAAACTCAGGCAGCAGGAGGAAAGGTTCTTTTATGAGCACATCTTTATATTTTCCATTAAAACTTGAAAAGAGATACAAAAAAAAAAAAAGGATTTTAGGTTTCTTATATAACTATTGGGGAAGAAGAGTGCTTTCATGATTTGTGCTTGTAACATTTGTAAATGAAAGCACAGCGGCTGTATTGAATAAAGGACATACAGTTAAATCACTTATATTTTGCTTTTTATGACATGATTGAGTTGTGAATTATGTTCGTTTTCATTGCATTTACAGGCTGGAACAGATGGTGAAGTCTTAGTTATAGGGAATGTGTCTATGACTATAACACCGCTTGTGCCAGCATGGCTTCCTTGGATGTAGATACACTGTCTGAATTGCACTGGCAAAGTCTGGAACACTGCAGGTTGTGCTTGGAATGGAGACCCCAGATGGACACTTGAGGATGATCTGGAAGCAGGTGACTTGGCTTACTTGTATCTGCCATACTTTAAAGTAGGCAGTATGGTCTGGTTAATAGGGCTTTATTTAACTCCAATAGGGTTAATTGGTTTTGTCCTCACGAGGCTTGGATTCTAGTCCAAACTGGATCAAACTGTTCCTATATTCATCTCCCATCTTAAAAATGTGAATATTTGTCCTTCTTGTAAAGTTCTTTCAATTATTTGTGTGAGTAGAATTAACGTGATTGCTATAGTTCTGGAGCTGAATCTCTGCTCTTCTCCGTGTGTGTCTGTAAACAGACATATATAATGTGAACAATGAGGCTGCAGGACAGAAGCCAGATACTCATTTGTGTTTCTGAAATGGGACTAATTGTGATCAGTCTTTATTGGAAGCTTTGAGTACAATAATGTTATTAGTCCTTCATTTCTTAAATTGATTTACAAAGTGATAATGCAAGAATATTCTTAATGAATAGATTAAGTATTCTACAACATTCTAATTTGCATACCTTTCTTCTTCCTTTACAAAATTTTCTTGAGAAATCCATCTACAATAGCACATCAAATTTAATGCTACATACATCACAGTCATTAGCAAACATCACAAATCAATCTACAGCAGTCAAATTCGGATTTCCACCCCCCCAGATCTCTCCTGCCTATAGGTGAAGTAAGTGAACTGATGGAGATTTTCCTGCCAAGGAATGCATGCGAAGGTATGAAGTTAGGATATTGTCTTTCAGACGGAGCATGTAATCTTGTGAGATGTCATTATGCTATTTGTGCTAGTCATTCATTCAAACAATATATTAAACTGAAGATTAACTATTGTTAGTTACACAAGAACTAGCAATCAAACAAGAACATAATTTATTGTAAATTCTGTTGAACAGAGCATGCTTACCAGCGTGACCCGCACGTGCACTTGTGTGATCTTAGAGTACAAAATGTAAGCAAATGTTTTTCTGTGACACATAAACCCATACCAGGAGGCCGTTAGCACAGTGTTATGAAACCTTGTAGTTGTATTCACGAATGAGAATTCCTCTTTCTGCCCCAAGTCACAAAGAATGTAGCCCAGTCTGTGATTTTGTTTGGGCTCTTTTCACAGGACCAAGGAGGAATCTAGTGATAAGACAATTTTAACTTACATGTCTGTCACTTCTGTTGAATGTTTATTGAAAGGTTTATTTCTTCAGGTAGCTTTCTATCTACTTTCTAGAAAAAGATTTGTGAGAGTTATTACAGTGCACAAGTATTAGTTTTGTGCAGCATCAAGATGGATGACATTACTCTGACATGCATTTACAGCTGAATATCTTTTGAATCAAGTCCTCCATGCTTTATTTTTGGTCAAAGGACATTTCACCTCTGGATCAACACATTGGAGTAAGAGATCTTCAACAAGACAGGGAGTGTCAGAATCAGACCTTTTCATTATTTTTATTTCAACTATAACTTAATTCTTGTAGACAGCTACCAGAAAAAGAAAATGTGCTTTTAGAAAGACCTTGCAAAGCTGTGTGACATTAGTAGACACATCAATTCTCAGTTATTGACACAGCCACTTCTGAAAACCTCTTGAAACACCTAAATATTTGTAAATATATGGCTGAGCAGGCACAGGATGCCTCTGTTAACAGAATGCTGTTCACATCAATAGCATTTGGATCTGGTCTCAAAATAAATAAATGTGTACAAGTTTAATTTATAGTTTGAGCTATCTGAACTGATACAAATGACACCGTGCAAACAGCCAACATCTTTAACAACAGCATGTGGTCAAAGCATATCTATTGTTCCAGATTTTTCAGCCTGACTCATCTGTTTTTCACAGGGATTTAATACATAAATGATGGTTTGGGAGAAGGAATAAAAGGTAATTCACCGTGGCAGGATATTCTTGTGTTTGTTGTGACTGGGGATTCAGCCTTAATGTACTTAAGAGTTTGTCATGAATGGTCTGCAGTTGGTTTAAGAGGGCAAAAAATGCTACAGAATTGACTGTAAATCAGCATAGATGGACCTCGTTCCTCATATTAAGAAGGCAATTGTTTCATCGCTGCATCTGGCACTGTTGACAGTCTGCATGGCACTCATCAAAGAGGAGTATGATGGAGGGTCAGACCTCTGCTCATTTTCATCAGAGAACAGACTTCTGTTGACTTCAGTGCTGCTGGAGACTGAAAATTCTCTCATTCCTATAGCTGGTCCCTGTAGACTTGGATTTTGAGGCACACAGGTAGTGCAGGTCCTTTTAGAGATTATTTTGTAGCTGTAGAAAGAAGATAATGAGTCACCAGGGTTGTTAGTTTGACATTTTTTTCGTACTTTGAATTCAATATTATAGGAAATAGGGGACAGGGTCATTCTTCTTATACACAAATCTTTCCACAATACAGAGATCCACTTTGTTTCTTCGAATCATTTTTTGTCATACTGGTAGAAATGGTTTGTTCCCAACTGTATAGCTAATATAAAAATATAGATTGAATAATAATGAATATTGGCTATTTTCTTGGTGATTTAGACATGTAAGCATTGATTTATCTGGTGCTTGGTGCATATAGGAAAAATGTGTTTAATATATTTACTCATTAATTTTAATGTAATAAAAATTTGGGAAGAAATTATCCCCTTAATAAAGATACATAGTTCCCACCAGCGGCTAGAGAGGTATTTCTAATAACTGAATGCTCACAAATCTGACTCATTTGGTGCAATGAAGTCCTGAATACACAAGCAACTTTCCAGTTCGTACCTGTATTTATACTTTTGTCATTTACTTCACTGAGAGATCAAGAGAAATCCAAAGCAAGACTGACTCGTTATGAATCTTTTGCTATGAAATGGAGAGGAAAAAATGTTTTCTTCCTGTAAATAGTTTGTCTTACTCAAGGACTGTCAGTCATGCAGTAGATTTTAATCTCATTTCTAGCTCAGAAAAATAGCAAGTTCAAAACTTGCGTTAAGATTTAAGCGGGCTGGTGGTTCCTATTAAGCTGTAGAGTGTAAAACCCAGTGAATACGGTTTTGTCATACTGGTAACAGGTCACAGGCTTTATGCTAAGCTAAAAATGCAGACCTTGGGATTCATCAGGCTTTCTCTTGATTTATGTCACCTACTTGTTGCTTTCTTTCAGCTTGTTTAGTTGAAACAGAAATGGCTTAACAATCAGATGACTATTACCTAACTTGGTTTAGCTTTTTCTTAGCTGTGTACAGTTGCGTGCTGTAAGTTTTGCTGTTATATATCACTGCATTCAGAGATAATAATAACAGGTTGTTAGTTATTCAGTGTAGAATGCACTGTCTCTAACACTGGAATAGAAATGCAGTACGGAATAGTTACAGGCATTGGATGACAGCAAAGGCCTTGCAGCTCCGGGTGTAGGAAGATATCAAAGGCACATGGCTACGGACAGCTCACCAATGATCAGCTACTGGTCATTGAAATAATATAGTCTTAGGAACTAGGTAAAGCTAGTTTTCTGGATAACAGAGAAAACAAAAAACACATAACTGGCAAATGATATATAGTAAATTTGGATATTAGGTGGAACTGTGAAACACTGAAGATCAAGTAAGATAACCGTGTCAGCAACCATGCAAAGATGAATTCATAAGGGTTCTAGCAGGAGCTAGAAGGAAGACACCCCCCCTCCTCCTCGATATCATACTGCTGCTGGCAAAGGACTAGGGGTGCTGACGAGTCATCTTAAGCTGATGAGACATCCCCAAACTGATACCGGATCTTAGGAACTGAAGGGTGAACACAACACCACAGAAAGGGGTAGGCACTGGAAAGTTTGTGTGTATTAATTTTAATTTTATCATTATGGTGAATGAGCATTAATAGATGGATTATTTTAGCTATGTGTTAATAGTATTACAGCTGGGCTAATATAATTAGTTGATTAGACTTTGCAATCTTTAATTAGTCAAAGAATTAATTATTGACTTTGCATAGTGGGTGTGTTTCCTTGGTTGATGTAAAGTGCAAAAATTGTAGAGAAACAAATTAGTGGAAAATGTCAACAACCTAAACTGTAATTTGGATGCAACAAAACGGCTTCAGGTGGAGTGGTGTTTGTCTGAATATATGTGTTAGATGCTTTTATAAAGGTTGACAACTTTATTTCTAGAGAATACTCCTGAGGCATTTTGCCTAGCAGAATTATGTTACCACTTAATACATGAAGCAGACAATTTCATAAAAAACAACAACATAAACAACAACAACAAAAAAACAACAAAAAGCACCACTCTGTCACATAATGCAAGAACTGGTAAATCCTGGGATTAGTCTTTTTGTAGGGAAATGGTATAAATCTAGAGGTTAATCTGCAGTGTATGAATGTAGAAGACACTGATTTTGGGGGAATGTAAGGTGGCTTATGATTAAGCCTAGTTGCTGACCCTTGGGCAACACCAAAGGTCACCTGAAACCTGGCTAAACCAGCCAGTTTAACTTGTTTAAAAAGGTTAAGGAGAGGCAGTTGCTGAAGACAAGACCATGGAAAGGAAAGAACTGTCTCCCTCTACTTCCTGGAAAGGGATTGACCAGAGGTCGGTGAAAGTCCAAGACTGCCTCACTTGTAGGTCAAGATAAAGGCAGTTTAATGAAAAAAATTAAAGGCTGTGCACAGAAGGAAAAAAAAATAAAAAAAAAAATTTCCTACTTCCCATCAGCAGGTGATGTTCAGTCAGTTCCTGGGAAGCACGGCCTCAGTACATGTAGCAGTTGCTTCAAAATACAAATGCCTTAATAACAAATGTCATCCCCACTTCTCTTACTTCCTGTTAGCTTTCCTTGCTGAACATGATTTCATATGGTATGGAATTGAGTATAGGACATGTTGAAATACATATAGTTATAGGATATAGGAATTTGCCTCTAGCGGACTGTTGTCCTGTGTCTTATGCTTCTAATAGAACCTTCTAGGGGAAGAACGTTCTGTTAGGCTCTGTGTATATACACTGCCTAATGCTGTAGCATCTGTGAATTGCTATTGTAACTCTCAAAAAAATTATTCTGATATTTCTGAGGATGACTATTTGTATTTATGCAACATCTAGAAGTCCACCTTGGCTACATGAAGCATACAAAGCATGTTCCAAAGTATCTTCCTGCCTCAGAGTGTTTACAGCATTGACACAGGGAAAAATTATTTTCTTAAGACATGGGAATGTGAGTTTTCATAATGTGTCTGGTATGATATTATTCAGGCCACTTACAGTCTTGCAAACCAGCCAATACACTAGAGTCTTCCATACTCTGAAAGACTGACAAAAAAGTCACACAAGATCCTGCTTTGAATCCAGTACAGCTGAGATTTGAGCCTGAGCTTTCCGCCTTCTGCATGGGCAAGAGGTGACGCTAAACAGCAGGAAGAACTATGTCTGCATTGGATTTAATGTGTCTTTCTGCAGTCAGTTTGAATGTTTCCTTGCAATGGCAAAAAAAAAAAAAATCAAAAAAAGAAATCACTGCAACAGAAAAAGGGTCCCATGGCGATTGTCCATATTGTCCTGAAGTCATGAACATGTAAAACTCCCACACAGGCTGTCAGGAAAGCAGTTAGAAAGACAGGTTGGCATCAAGTGAATTTCTGTCTGCATTTCCTTGGATAAGTGTTGGAACTGACACTTTTTGTGAAGAATTGGATGAAAATCTGTTTAGTTATGAAATCCCTCAGCATTTGTTAGTGGGCAGCTTCATGTTCTCTTGCGCAAGGCAGGAGTTCTTTGTGTAAGTTTTGGATGTTGCAGACAAACAGATGGAAGAAAACGGAGAAAAGAAAAAGGAAACCAGAGCAATTCAACCAGTTTGCCTCTTCTTTGGGAGTCCATGTGTTTGGTTCTTAATTTCTTTCTTCTTCGGCAATTTCTGTCCATTTCAATACAGTATGTCGAATTCAAGTCAGAAGGATTAAAAAAGGGAAGCTTTGAGATATCTTGCAAGGTGCATTAATAGGTAGTAAACATTTCTACAAAATCACGGTATTGTCTGCAATTCCTACTTGCTAGCACTGTAGAGTAAAATGAGAATCCCTCCGCTCTATGAAAAAAAAAATGAAAAGAAAAAAAACACAGAGACCTTGTGAATGTTTCAATTTTTTTTCTTCTTTGGAGAGTTTGCTCACACAGTGAGTGTGTCACTCCTGCAGATAGGAGAATGCATGTACTTACAGAGGCCCTACTCGTTGTCTTTGACATCCCTGGCCAGATTCAATTCCATTTGGGCTTTGGCTTTCCTAAACTCAACACTGCATGCTCAGGCAATATCTCTGTATTCTTCCCAGGTTACCCTTTCCACTTAAAAATACAAAGAAAATTTGATGAAATACGTGTTGTCTTTGTAGTAGTAGCTCAAGTTGGGTAGAGAAACCGTAGGTAGGTAGGATGAACAAAAGCAGTGCCTTGGGAGACTGAGATTTTCAGGACCATGGTTTTGCTGATAACACCATGCTACTTAAACTGAAAGATACAGTTTCTAAGAGAAATCAGAACATTTACACAGATTCTAACAGTGTGCAATAAAATCAGGGAAGACAAAAGAAATGAGGAGATTTTAAAATGGTGATTGTCCATCAGAAAAAGCCATTATAAAAGATTTTCTTCAGCAAGGGGAAGGGCTCAAGTACATTTAGTATGAACTGAATGTGTCTGAAGACCTAAAAATAATAAACATCAAGTAAAGAAAAAAAAATTCTCCTTAACTTGCATAAGATTTGAATACAAGCACAGAAAGAACTGAAAATATTGATGTCTTCATTATTGACTGTTTAAGACTATTTCCTGTGTCTGTTTTTATTGCCATAGATGATGAATGCCTATCCACAGTAACTTCCACTGCAGTGAAGTGAGTAACCATTCTTATCAGCAGGGCTGTATTGTCACCGGAAAGCTTCATGTACTGAAAAGATATATTTACTTGATAAATAGTCTAGAAATGGTATCTCAGGCAACTCAGTTCCTTAAAGCCAAATAGTCACGTATAGCTAAAAAGCTGCTGCATTCGAGATACCAATTATCTGATGCCTAATGATAAACTCACTTCTTAGATTTCAGAAGGAATTGCACATCCCCATATGACAATACTTCATAGAAACCTAGACAAAAAGCCCCTACTGAATGAAAATACTTAATCAGATTTCTCATCTCCAAGTATTACCATCAGAACCATAGCATTTAAGAGTCCAAAATAAGCACACGTCTCCACCTTATTCTAACCTAAAAATTTAATTAATCTCCACTTCCCTTGTTATCACTTGTTGTAGCAAAACGGCCTAACCATTTCTCAGAAATGACATTTCCTCAGCTATGTTATGATAACCATCCCATCTATTGGTCTCCTAAGGAACAAAACTGGCTGTCTTATGTCAGCTCAGAGCACCATGCAGTCTAGTCCAGTATCTCTGACATGGCCAGTTGGAGTTGCCCAGGGAAGAAGAAATTAATAAAGAGAACATACAGTAATATACTCCCCACCCCTGCCACTGCATTCTTCTATCTGCCAGGAATTTCAGTCTCACGGCTGTCCTGAGTGAGAAATGGTATGTCGTATCCAGTAACACCTGAGGCATTTTTTCCCATGTATTTTTCTAGTTATATTTTGAATCACTTTAAGATCTGCACCATAGCATGCCCTGGTAAAGAACCTCAGAGCTGAATAGTCTACTGAATGGAGATAAATAATTTCATGTGGTTTCAACTCAATGGCTTAATTTGAAGTGGCTATGTTCTTAGACAAAGAATCACTGAGTAACTGAACCTCATTCATTTTTTTCACATTCACTGTTCTGCCCACATACCCTTCTTTCATACCCCTTCAAGAATTATTGGAAGCTGATAGAAATGAAAGATCCACTAAAATTACATTCTCTGCACTAGATGTAAGGTTTTTGAAGGCTTTTTTTCCCCTGTTTTCCTTATTTCAAGATTTCTTTCTAGCTGAGATCAGCCAAGAACACACTTCATGTATATATTCTGAAGCATATAGATTTAATTGTTAAAGCTGCCTGCGGATGTTCAGCCCCCAGAACTGGGTCTAACAACTGCAGCTGATCAGCCTGCACCTGTACTCAACAAAGAAAGTGCTTTTTTTTTTTTGGCAAATACTGAGGAATAAACACCGTTCTCTGGAGTTCTCTGCTAAGAGCAGTGAACTGTGTACAAGACTTGCCCACTCCTTTTCTGCAACGTGCTGAGAAGACAGCTCTATCCATCTACTTCATATGCATTCTTTACTAAGGTTGACACTGACAGTGTGGGTTGAGCCCAGTTGTCACCTCCGGATTTGATCTTTGTCCTTGAGCACGAACATCACATTTTATTACCACAGCTAGCAATCAAGAGGCATGAACAATATTCAGGCAGTGCCAGTCTGCCCTCGATTTGAACACTCGACCTTTGTGCTCCTTGCTGCAGCCAGCTGGCAGCTAGAAACCTGTTAATATACAGATAAATAGATGTATTAATGTCTTCCTTCTATAGCTGATATGGTCCTTAAAGGACCCTCATAGGCTTGTTCACTGAAGGAGGCACACCTCAAAGAATGTTTGCTGTTTTGCTTTGAAACAAGCTAGTGACCTTTGGCAGTAAATTAAAGAGCTAACTTAGGTTGAATATCCACATTATGCCTGAGCACATCTGATGAGTTACAACTTCTGAAAGGTCCCATTCCTCTTTTCTGCTCCGCTCCCCATCCTTGCTCCAGTCTTATGGTTCCTTCTTTTTCTACCCCTCCTTCTTGCTTCTCCTTTAATTTTTTACTGAGGTGAATCAGCTGCTTGTACCCTAATTTTTGCCTTGTTAGGTTAGTTTAGAAGGAGTTTTATGGGTTCATTCAGACCAGCAAAGGATCTGAAGGGTACCAAACCCAGTGCAAGGCATGCATGTGGTGGGAGGAGGGGAAGAGAGGAAGAAGAACCTCCTCCTTTCCAGCTGGTACATTGGCTCCAGAATTACTACGCACCTTCTCTGTAAATGTCATATCTAACATGCCAAACAGATTTAAATGTAACTACAACATCGACAACTGTTGTGGTTGTTTGGAAGAAGCAAGGCTGCAATATCTGTTGTGATAGCTGAATTACCAACTGTAACGTGATACAACATATATTTTTTGTACCACCACTTAAAAATAAATGGGGTTTGCACATTCTTCCTCTGTGGAATTTACTGCCTATGCTTTTTTGAGTATTCATCCGTTGCTGGCTATTAAAATAGAGCAAAAATATGTATTTCTACAGATAGAACCTCCCCAGTTTCAATTGTATCATCCTAGCTCTATTAAAAAAGCTCATGGCAAACTTCAAGCAATAATTCTAATAATGTGTTACAGTACAATTATTTCTCTGTATATATAGTTAATTAAATTTTTGCCACAGGACCTTCAGAAAATTAAAACAGGGCAGTGGAAGCTGAATAGAGTTCACAAGTGAAGGAGCACAATGCAGTGTTAAGAAGGTCTGATAGGAAGAAATAGATGATGTTGGGGTGCCTCAATGTGTCGTGTCACCTTCCTAAAGAACATTGATAAATGGGAAGGGAAATTCAGGCTTTGCAAAAGGAAACAACAGCTGTCTGGCTGTGCAACGGCCTTCCTCTATACTTCTTCAGGACAGTGGTAGGGACACTTGTCACTGGCAGGAGGAACAGGAAAGATATAACTCTAAGACCTTTCTAGGACTCACCAACCTCAGGGCAGCACAGGGAGACTAAGCAGTCGCACCAGGTAGCCGTGTAATCTTTTTTGATTCATTAAACTACTTGTATGTCAGATGTTTTGTGTGATAGACAATTATTCACTGACTTTGTTACTGCCTGCAACTCTGAGTTGCACTGTAAGGTATGAAAACTGTTAAATCCATGGGTTTGAAACGTGCTGGAAACAAAGAGTAAAGTTGAACAGCAATAAAGTTGTAGTACTTTTATCCTTCCAGATGACATGGAGATCCAGCAAACATTGTTTCATAAAATAATCTAAATAGCTGGTTCCAGAGAAGTACAGTCAAAAATGAAATTTACTGTGGAGATGTTCTGCTAATGGTGGGCTTAGCTGCCGATCAAGGCTCAGATTTTTCAACAAAGGTCTCTAGTAAGAAAAGGTTTGAAGAGGTACTGAGAATTGCTAGTATAATTAGGGGGAAAATTGTTCCAAGAATTTCTTTAAAATACAGCTTTTTTTTTTTTGAAACCAAGGAATTGTGAACTGCCCAGAAATGGTAAAAAACCCTCCATTTTATGTAGGTGTATTTCAGTGAAATCACAGTAAACAACTCAGCTTTGTGTCACTAGACAGCAGGCAAGACATTTCACTTCTGGTAGCAGAGGAATCTGAACACTCTAGGGAACCCTAAGTAACATGAAAACTTCGGTTGAACACACAGTTCATTTCAGGAGCTATCTAATGGAGCAAGACAAAGGAGTTATGCTAATGTAATATCTGTTGACTCTGAAAATGTGGATCCAGTTTACAAACACAGAACTGTTTTGAGCATTCTTATGCAGGAATTTGGTTTTGCAGAAGGAATATCAACATACAAATTGAACAAAATAAATAAATAGGCCCCAAACCAGCAATGCACTTCAACTGGTACATCGCTTGAAGTGAAATGGGAGTATCTGAAATATTTAAAATTGTCATTCAAGATAATCCATCTGTTATCTATCAGTGTGATATCATGTCTAGATCCCAATTAAAGTGAAAACTATGTGCGTGGCTATTGCCTTCATGCTTTCATCTGTCACCCCAGCATTGATCTAGTCCAGTTCTAAAGTAGACTGTAAAACAGGAATGTCTGACTCCTGGTTTATCATATTCTTTTCAACTACTAATAGGTCTTCTCAGTAGCAGGTAAAAAAGATGAATTTGCTTGCTTTTTAAAATTTATTTTTGGTCCTAAAACTGCAAATCCACAAACTCAATTTTCCATGTGAAATTCAGGCCAGGTTCATTTTGTCTCTTGCAAGGAGAGTAATAAAGAATCTGTAATTGGCACTTTGCTGCTGAATCTGTAAGTGATGCATGAGTAAAGGCAGAAACCAGCTCATATTGTTGTAGGTGAGCTGGCGCTGCTGAGTTTCTTATAATTTATTTCAGTCAGCAAAGATGGCAGGTATGAATCTGCATGTGCACAGGAAGGATCACTTGAGTCAGAGCAGGCCGTTTTGTTCAAAGACAATTTTCAGTGTGAAACTACGCTTTATTATGCTCCTAGGAGGGGAAGAGAAAAATACTATAAGGCTTATATTGTCATATAAATCAAATGCATGGCTGCAGTTTGAATGTGGTGGTCTGGCTTTTAAACTGAGTCTTGGAAAAAAAGATTAAGGAGATACTGAATCCAGCTGTCAGAGAGGCAAATACAAAATTATACCACGGAAACAGGATTAAAAATGTAGGAAAAGTGAAATAACTCAATTGGTGAGATTCCACTTAGCACCTATTCTTCAGCCCTAATGTCACTCTCTTTTGCTATAAATGTACAAAGTTTTTCTGCTTTTTAAAAATATTTTTTTATTCCCATGTGGAGAGAAGGAAATGTGAAATGTTGAAAATTGTAATAGGATTAGGAAATTTATGTCCATTTTTTTTTTATCTTAAATGTGATTTTATGAATAACATGATCTAAATTACATTTTTTTTAAGAAATCATCGGGTCTTTTTGTGAGTGCTCTGCATACCAGAATTTCTCTACTGGTACCACATTGCATAATGTACTATGGACCTATTTCTATTGGCATGGACAGGGGAGATGTGGGTGTGCTTAGCGTCCAATCACCATATGCTAAGACAGGATCAGAAATCACCACTATATATATTCAGTGGAAGTGAGACTGATTTAAATTCTCACTTGCACCTGAAGAGCTGCAGAAAGCACCAACAAACATAATAAACATAGTCAAATGGACTAAATACTGACAAAGGACCGTACCTACGCAGAATCCTAATTTCTTGGCTGATCAAAAATCAATGCAATTGGAACTGTTTGAAGAATGGAACATAAATCTTGATCTGTGACCTGAACCAGGAAGTCAGTCCAGTTGCCTAAATTCAGTATCTTGTCTTAAACAGCAGCCTGTATTCATTGGTGGGGGTGGGATGTCCATTATAGCAGAAGTTATCTTAATACCAAATCAGCTGGAAGTCGCTCTATGCCTTGAAGCAGAAAATTTACATCCCTTCTGAACTGTTCTGGATTTTGTGGTGTAACCTTGTGTGTTCTCATTACCTTGTATTAGAGGAAGAAGAAATAACTCGGAAGGGATATTAACTATATAGACTGAGAAATAAGGTAGACATTATCTTTGTATATCAGTAACAGGAGAGATCTGCATTTGTTCTAGTGCTGCAGTTTTTAAGTTATGAATTTTGTAGCTTCTTTCAAACTAATAACGTACTATTAAATTCATTTCTAAGGAGACAGAAAAGGAAGTCACTGTTTGTGCTTTGAATCCTACAGCTAAGATCCTGGATATTTCCTATATGTTGAAATCTTGTTGAAATGTTTTGGAACTTGTATGTGCAAGTTCCACATCACTGCCACATCCTGAAAAAAATGAACAAAAATGATATTTCACTTTATTTCTCAGTGTAAAGCCATTGGACTTAGGAGTAAATGATTCCTTCTTTTGCCGTATCTTTCATAAGCTTCTTTTCTGATGTTCAAAGGTGGTAGTAACAAAGAGTTTTCCCTCAGCAGTTCACACTTGGTTTGGAGGATTCCTTTAATTCAACAATAAGCTGCTTTTAGAAATTCTTACACTCTGCTTTTAGAAATTCTTACCTATGCTTTTGGACACAGGAGTGGGCTTCCAACCTGTTGGTCATGACCGTTGTAAAACACCTATACCTTCACAAGCCTCTCTGTCCCCCTTTATCTTTTTTTGAAACATGAACACTTTTGGACAGGAGTGTGTTTTACTACTTGTTTGTATGGAGAAGTGGGAAGAAGTCATCTGGGCTTGCAGGGACTACAGAGGAGCTCACAGTCATGGTCAAAATGATAAATTTCTATGGCTTGACCCTTCTTCAGGACACAACAGCATTCACCACATTACTCATTACAAGTCAGCAAGGCAATCTGGAGGTTGCACTAATTCATGTCCAAATTGGTGTAACGAGAATAATATTAAAAACTATCACAAACTAACTTAGGGCACTGGTTTTGGACATTAAACTTTTTTACTTCACTGTGTAGGTGCTTGCTCAGACAATAATCACCCCAAGTAGATTTTCTTAAAATCACTTTTGTGCATAAATACTGCTACTGTCAGTAGTAAAACTGAATCCTGAGAAATTGCAGGTACCAGAAGACAAATCTGTGCCACACAGCACCTACATGGGCTGGTAGTTAAGGAAGATGGAACAGTGACCTCAGTTTTGACTGAAGGAGAGACAGCATCAAGATGGGAACACCGGCCTCAGACAAGGATTAAATACTCAATTACTTCATTTTATCATCTTTCCCTTTTGCTGGTGGTGGATGTAGTAAGATCAAACTCAAAGATAACCATCTCTCTTTTCAAACAGTAACAGGACAGAGTCTCAGCACTGTCACCTGTAAAGCACTGAATCCCTTTGAGAATTGGTTTATCTGAGTCATACAAACAGAAGGTTTCAGAACAAGTATTCTGCAATAGGACTGCAATAATTGCTTTGGGTGATTGAACTAAAACCTGGTGATATTTCATGTGTGGTAGCTCAGGCTAAAAGATGGGGGGTTGAGCGTCTTGCTCCCTGCCTTGGAGAAAACCAAGCTCTGATGAACCTTATTTAAGCATACCATAAACTTTGTCTACCACTCGAACTGCTGCATTTTGTTGTTTGGGAAATTTATATATATCTCAGTATACAAAGGTGATCCTTGTGACAACCAAGAATGGACAAAAGATTTATATGGGAGGTGCCTTGAGACATAATGTAGTGCTTAGATTGAAATATATAACCTCAATTCCTGCAAAGGAAGGGCAGATGTTTTCTCCATTTTCCTCTTTTCCATCCTCCAGAACACGCATACCAAATATCTGCACCGCCAAGTGTTTGCAAAAGTTGGGTCCTACAGAATCGGATAAAAAAATGCTCTTTAAATTTAAGGCCTATGGTAGGAAACATGGAAACGTTGTGGCCTGTTTTACTTTGAACAAAGAAACTCTAAAGGAAATTGAGACTGGTTCTTGCTGCTGCCTTTGGCAGCCAGCAAAAGGAATTAAACAGTGTGGTCACTGATTATGTTTATGCAGTTTATTGTCAGGGTGGGAGGCTGACAGTTAGAGGGTGTCCTCTGCAGGACTGCTCATCCAACTACTTTCTGGTACCCAGTGATTTAAGTATATGCTGATCTTACACAGGGCAATAGGTTGGTGACCACCACCACAAAGTGTCTCTTCTTGACCTCATGGTGGTGTTATGATGTGGGTTTCCCCAACAAGATCAGAAAAATAACTCATTTCGCTTTTTCTTCACTGGGGTGGGAAAGATTTGGCTCTTTTCATTGGATACAAATAGCTGGCCAGGTTGTAGACAATCTGGTCTCTGTAGTCTACGTTGACTTTGCTTAAAAACTTGTATATGGTGGTAATGGGATAATCACTTGGTGTTTTCTCCATCTCTTCCACACACACAAAAAAAAAGATTAATAGGACGTATTCCACAAGTTCCAAACTTTTTTTTTTTTAATTTATCTTTTAATCCCTCATATTTCAAGCTTTCATATGTGCGGAAAATATTGTCACAGGACGCGATGGTCCTCTGAGATTTTGGGTTTTGTTACTGAAAAGCCTTGAAAATAAGACACTGAAGAAGAGCTTTTTACTATTCTGAAACTTCCCGTGGAAGTATTATTCATTAAAACAGACTGACTCTACATGTTGACAAGGGAAACAGAAAATCTAAAGTTCATGTCTTCAACAGGTAAGACAATTTTCTGCCACAGCAACTGATAATCTTTGATCTACCTTTACTTTCTGAGATATACAAAAGAGTTGTGTGTCCAGCCATGTGATTCTTTTTCTTCTCTCTCGTTGATCCAATACAAAAATATTAATTATATCTTTAAACAATCATTGCCAGACAGCACTCTCATTTAAAGGATAAAATCATTATTCGGGGAAGAAACTTCATTTCTGTCGTCATTTTGGACCCTGTTCCATATTTGTCGCTTTTTCAAAAATCCTGTTGGGATTCACAAAAATGTAGGTGTATAAAGGTCAGGAAGTATCATGAGAATGAATTTAGTATTGTCATTGCTTTGAACCAATAACTTTTTAAAATTACTTTTAATATCTCTCCTGATAATATATAGCAACAAAAAAATCCAGCATTTTCAATGTAACACCAAATATTGTGTATCTTTGGTCCTAGGTATAGCTGTTAATGTCATAAACAAATGAGCAAGGTAGATGCATATCACTCAAACCTGTTGATGGCTTCAAGACATCGGTAATTAAAGCAAATGTTCCATCTGCACTTTCTTTTTTCTTACAAGGAGGAGGCTTTTCTTGGTAATATCCATCACAGTTAAGAATCTTCTGGGAGTACGTCTGTAACATTGACATTCACACTCATTAAACTGCAACTTACTAGATTTTCTTATACGGCAGAATTTTCACTTGAGGTTGCATCTCATTTTTGAGAAGTGATATGATTTGAAAAGGGCTTTCTGGAATACATAAGGTCTGCATTTTTTACAGTTGGTTTAGTTTTGTTAAAAATCTGATGAAATCTCCATTGGATATGAATTACAGATGACTTTGATCACAGTGGTAGGAAGAGAAGAAAACAGAAAACAAACATGCTTTGTTATGTTAAGACACTTATTTTACTCATCTCTTAGAAAAGGACAACAGGGATGTGGCAGACGAGGAAGTAAGACTTCATTCAAACATAGTGCCTGGGATGCTTGAAAATGCCAAGCCTCATGAAAGGCTCAGACCTTCCTTCCCTAACGTTTTATTCTACGTGGAGGGAAGCTTTCTCACCAAAACATAATCCCTCACGACAGTTGGGAATCCACGTGTTCGGCACCCTTATAGGTGCAACCATATCAGAGCAATTCCTAAAAATCTCTTCACGTTGCAGCTTCTGTGTAGCACTTCTAACTCATGAGTGAATATATAGACACATTTTCTATCCCAGAGGACAAATCAAGGTCACTCTCTGTGGCTACCATAACTGCTCATTGAGGGCCTAGCCTTCCTGAAGGGTTTTTAAAGCCCATCAAATTATTTTCTGAGGACGTTGTATTTGGTTCTCATTCTATTCCTGCCATTTTATTGAAATGATCAGTACTTAAATACATTAAGTTTTTGTTCTTCATTAACTCAGTCATGAGCTGCAAACAGATGTGTCTCGCATGAGCGTGTCCCAGAGAGGGGCAATAATACAGAATAATGTTTTGACTAAAGCCTTAGCATGAAGCCTGTCTAATCATGAGATACTATTACTATAGTACTATATATTACTTATATAATTACATATATAATTAATATATATACAAGCTTATTCTATGTATTATATATAATATACATTTATATTTTACACTCATATTACTTACATATACTATACCTGTAGTATTATAGCGTCCTGAAGAGATGAAAGCTGAAACACTGGTACCTGGATAACTCCAGTCCTAATAGTAGTCTACAGATAACCTGAAGCTCATAACAACACGCACCTGAATTTTGCCCTTCAAGTGCACATTTTCAGAGTGGTGTCTGGAAGGCTGGTTAAGAGCAGTGGTGCAGGCTTTTTGAGCAGCACGTGTTGGCACAGCAGGTAGGTTTCCTTAGCCTCCCAGTGGAGGGGTGCCTTCTACTCTGAGAGGTTGACCTGTGCTCTTTGAGCTAAGGGAAAAAGTTTTTTTCAAAATAGTAATATGGAATTTAACACCAAAATGTCTGTTTTTATCATCAAGATTGTTACCTTGATTTTCAAAGCCACTTAGCTTGCAATAGTTCTTATAGCCTGCAGCGGGACTCCTTATATATTTTAATTCACTTTAGATGGACATTAGCTTGTAAAAACAAGTAGCATACAGGAAACCCAGGTGTAAGGCAGTCACATTAGAAATCATCGGATCCCTTTTTTGTTTCTTTGTTTCTCAAAATTGATACACAACCTAGACATATCCAACAAAGATTAAAACTCAAAATAACAATAGCCTCCACCACCTCCATTTCTCCCCTTCATTTTTAAAAGCTAGTTTTGATGCTAATTATATACCTGACTTGAAGAGGTTAAAAACATTTCTCTGTGAGTTGTTAAATGCAGCTGAATTAGTTTTGGAAATGGAAGGGCAAACAGAGAGGAACATTTCAGGTCTCTTCTGATTTTGTTTTAAGCAATATTGGAAGGCAGACAATGGTTCAGATCTCTTTGTAAACAGCAGAAAATAAGTCATGGGAATGGCTTTATGGGGTGGCGAGAGAGGAAGGGGAGAGGTAAATAATGATAATGGTGATTACGAAAATAATAATGGTGATAATAATAGTAAAAGTAGTTATTTTGCTTTTTAATTGGAAATCACGCAAATATAGGGAGAAAGGAATTGTTGATTGGTATGTTTCTCAAGCCAAATTGTAAAAATTAACTGACTTTCTAATAAAGGCTTCCAGCTGATTGAGTGGTGTTATGCTCCTGCTTTCTCTTATCTGTCTTATATGGAAAATTATGGAATCACAGAATAGCAGTGGTTGGAAGTAAGCTCTGGAGATCATCTAGTCCAACCCCCCTGCCAGAACAGGGTCACCTACAGCAGTTGCACAGGACGGCATCCAGGTGGGTTTTGAATGTCTCCAGAGAAGAAGAGTCCACAGCCTCTCTGGGCAGCCTGTGCCAGACTATCTTGGATTCCAAAACAGCAAAGTTCAATGAAGGCATTTTTAGTTCCAGGAAGCACACGCCTAAAAGAAGGGTGACATTTTTCAAATCTTTCTTTTTTTTTACCTTAAGTTGAGATTGTGTGAATATTTGATACTGTAGAACAGCAGAACACAGTAGAACAGACAGGCACTTGACAACATGCCTAATTTTAAGCTACGAATTTACTAAATAAAGAGCCAGCTGGGACTTGTGGGATCCTCATTCAGTTTTTAACCTGATTCAATAATTTAAGGCAAAAGATCTTTTGATATTAGTAGCACATTCTGAATGTTTTACAAAAGTTTAGAACGTTTTACAAAAGTTTAGAGCATTTTACAAATATTGGCATTGTCTTAGAGGTGTGCTGAGTTTCAAAGCAGTCAGAGAGTGAGAAGTATGGGTCAAAAAAAAAAATAGATCCTTGGGTTATCTTGGCTGGTTCTTCTTTGACTCACAGGGGTGGATTGACCACACAGGTGACATAGTCCTGGTGCTACAGCTGCATCTTCTCTGGGAGTGTTTGCGCTCCTATAGTCCAGAGGTGTCCAAAGTGGGGTGCGGGAAGAAAATACTAGAACTTCAGTAGTACATGTATGTAATTTATAAATAAATAAATACACATATATGAGGAGAGTGCTCAGAATTTTTTTACTGGTGGGTTGAGTGATCAAAAAGATTTGGAAGCCACAGCTACAGTCATCCCTCTAGGAGTATCTTTGCCTACAGCCCTTCATGGAAGTACCCTTTGAGCTTTGACACTCAGGAAAGATGAGCTTATCCACTTCTGATTCCTAATGCTGATTCCAGTTAAGCAAGTAAGTGGGTGTTTCAAGGATTGTTCTTATTCACCCCTTTTATTTTTTGTGTCATCTATGCTGTGATCACAATAAGCATATAATGGAGATGAACTGTGCCCAGACTATTTCTGCATTCAGGAACATCCCTCCCCCAGCTTGCCTGCATTTGAGGATGTGCTTATTAGGGTTTTCTCTTCCCCCGGTCAATCAGGTTTCTTGTACAATTTCACACTAGTATGTGAACTAAGCCTTCCATCTAATTGTAAATATTATTGATAAAGAGTAAATAATAAAAAATAAGTGATACTATCTTATATGTTTTCTTTGATGTGTGAGGTTTTTCTCTGAGTTTAAAGGAAAACTCCAGCTTCGCCGTAACACCACTTCAGTCAGTTATCCCTTGGTCAATGTAAAGCTGATTGTAGTAGCAAATACGACTGGACATAAAAGTATCACAGTAGCAGAGACAAAAGGAAAAGGCAGGAGAATCGAATCTGCCAGAGATATTTGCACTTACTGACCTGCGAGACAAGCTTTAATTTCAGAATTATAGGGATGTGAAATGTCACCTTTTATGCACAATGAATAAATGCCATCCTGCTCTTGCAGATTTTTTCCTTTGCTGAATCAGAAAAAGATATAACACAACAGAAAACCCCAGGAGTTTTGTCTTTCTGCAAGTCCCGATCCTGTTTAGAAGATATTATTGCATTTGACTGCTGTTTCTCTTTTAGCTCTTGGTTTTCACAGGTCTGTAATTTTGTGAACAAAACTGACCCTTCCTGTCCCCAGGAGGAGCCGTCCGGCTGAGCGGGAGCCGGGTCACACATCCAGGAGCCCGACTCCCAGACCAGCGCCAGTGCTGGCAGCAGCCGCTCTCCGAAGATTGACCTGAAACACACGCAAACAGCCGTCTCAAAAACACAGGCAACTTAAAAGTGCCCAAAGCTGCCGTGGGCACCATGTCCCCATCCAGAGGACAGGGGCGGATTGTGCTGCTATGAGGCAGCCATGTCCTCAGCTCCCCGGGGCAGCAGTGTGTTCCACAGCTCCCGAGTGATGGAGGAGACCTCAGCGATGGAGACAAACATCCAGAAACGCTGGAGACCCCATCACATCCAGGGCGTCGGCAGCTGTGGGACAAGTGGTAGCAACGTGCATGTATTGAACTTGCTGTCATGCCAGTGCATAAATTCCCACGTATCAGTCTGGCATCACGGCCTCTGTACATGTGCATTTATTTGGAAACCACTATTTGTTTTGTTTACTTTCTTTTTACACAGACAGTGATTTGTTTAGTATACCCTGCTGAATTAATCACAGTTTAGACTTCTCTGCTGGAATACAAATGTACACATTTATATTCCATAAAAAGAAAAGAACAATGTATTTTGCTTTCCAACACATTAACAAATACAGGGGTTTGGGAAGACACAAATTTTTTACCTGGAAATGGGAAAGCATATACTATGCTGTTTTCCCTGTTTACTCAGAGAAATCCTTTTACTTTCGGTGAAACAGGGATGGTGGTTTCTGCTGCCCTTAAATATATGATTAATTTCATTCCAGTAATAAAACTATGTGATTTTTATGTTTGACATCACTTGATCCTTCCGGTGCATAATTCATACCAATCCATAACATTAAAGATGTGTGTTGAACAAAATATTTTAGAAGCACTCATCATCAGTCCAGTTTTTATCAGTTTGTTATCAATGTCAAATGAGTAGAATTAGACCCACAGTGACATTTGGAACTTTCCCCCTAAAATGTCATAGCTCAGCATTTAGCTGCAAGTGTTTATGCACATTTTTTTGTGCACATTTACCACTGTTTTGTTGCTACTTTTCTTCAGAAAAAAAAGTCATATCAGGAGCAGAAGAAATACCTGATCTTTCCTGTAAAATCTGCCTGGAGCTGCACCTCATTAAGAGGAGAACAAAGTTATGCCTATTCTTGCTGTGTAAAATCTGCAAAATTGTTCAAGCAGCTTTTTAATGACTTTGGCATGCGTTAATTTTAAAGCTACCACATGCATCAACTTTGACTCCCAAGAAACCTCAGCAATTTATAACAAACAGAGTTCTGCTCACATTTGCTGTCATGGAAGACTTGTTGTTCATTTCAGGGCCAATGGGAATGGGTGCACACTAAAGAAATCTATGTCTAGGGTATAAATGAAAGGAATAAGGAGCTGTGCTGAGAGCTTGTCTTGATTCCGAGATGTTTTGACAGGCGTTGCAGTCATAGGCAGAGAAAAGCTGATCTGAAGACTTAAATGTGGGTAAATAAATAAGCCTATATAAAAATATACATCCATAAATAAACAAACATATATAAGCACATAAAATGCCAGTTCATTGCTTCCGGTATATTTGCTTATTGAAGATCCTGCACAGCAGTAGCTGCATGGAATATTATCCACCACCTCCGGCTGGCATGGAAATTGTCCTGTATTCATGGATGATGATTTTTCCTAAGTTGTACATGTGTTTGTCACAGTTGCTCTGATTATAGCAGTGGACTGTATCTATAAAAGGAATCCACCAGCTCCTGGGAAATCAGCTCACACAAAATGCTACTGCATGTGTTTCTAGCAACACGGGCTATAACAAGCCTGCTAGAGCCATTGTTTGCTCTCATTATACTTTCCCTAGGTTGCTCAGTCAAATTCAAGGTATTAATTCCTTTCTTCAAAGTTTCCAGTGGTGTGATCCTAATACATCCAAAGATTAGCCTGGTGGTGTAGAACAAAGCCAGGATTTACTGCTCATCTCTTCAGGAGTAAAGACAGATGGAAACTCTAACATGAAGCCTGAGGTACTGGTAAAAAACTGTGGAACAAAGATCCAAAGGGATTAATAACTGCTCCAAGCCTCAGCACTTCTCACTTCCAGTGGCATGTGAGAATATTTGTACTTGTCCTACCTAAAACAACTCGGGGCGGTATGACCATACAAACAAATATATGCGCAAATATTTAAGAATCTAATGCCAAACAAATACCCACCTATAACAGAATAATGCATTTTGAACTTATCACCACAGATTCAGGGTATTGATTACCAGTAGAAATAAGTTAATAGAGTTTATGGGTTAGATTAAAGAGCGTATCAGCCATGGATATTTAAAGTGCAATCATCTCACTTAAAGTAAAATATGTAAGTTGTTACATGTGTTGAGATACCACAGGGATTACTGCATTGAAAGAAGCCAAAGGAACTGGTGTCTTCTTTGCACCGTGTGTCTGTGTAGCTGAGATTCTGTTTGAGTCAGTTTATCTCAATGCAGCAGAGTGAAGTGACTTGACAGTTATTTCAATGTAACATAAAAATACATTTGATGGTATGAGGAACCCTTGGGAACAGAAAAGAAGGTGTTTTGAGGCTAAAGAAGTCAAAGAAGTCAGAAGTCAGTCTCCATGAGAGAGCAGCACAGTCTCAGACCCCTTGTTTGGCTGTGGCGTAATCCACCAGCCCTCTGAAAAGCTCTGGGAACAGATTTTTCCTGTATTGTACAAGGAAGGTGGATATGCAGGCTACTTTAACTGTCTGTGCTTTCACCGTCTCTCCAAACACACCGAGTAGAAAGAGTACATAAGAAAACTATTCTTCATAAAACTTCAAATACACAGCCTTTCAAGCCCACATTTTCTTTGGGGACATGAGTTTCCTGATGTTTTCCTGACAAGGACAGTAACAGTAATATATTGCTTTGTTCTTGGTGGATATTATGATCATAATTCTGCAAATCCTGTTAATCCTACTACAATATTGATGGGGATAAGCCTGGGGAAATATAGTGAGCTCTATAGTGTCCTTAAGCCTTTCCTTTCTTTCCCCCCTCCTTTTTTTTTTTTTTTTCCCAGAAATTGACAATGATCATACAGTGTCATACAGTAAATTAATCTTAGGGCTTAGTGGGATTTGGAATTGCTATAGATAAATCCATTATTCGTGGAAACAGAAGTACAGACAGATCAAGACAGTATGAAATGAAGGTCTCCCTAGAATAACCGGTTACTTCCCAGCTTCAGATGCCACAGTTGATCGACATCTCGAGCACCAGCATGGGAATTCATACCAGTCTATCAACACAGAAAGCGCATGAATTTCTGCACTTGTTTTGGAGAGGGAGACAAGTCCCTGCATTTGGGGGCCATGAGCCAAGTGCTCTTCACCATGACACAATGACAGCTTGCAGCAGCCAGCCTGTGGGCACTGTGGAGCTCACTGGATGAGACACCAGATCAGACAGGACCCATGCTTCTCCATCCTTTTAGCACCCGCCTGACTTCCTGTCTTAATCGGTTAACAATTCTGCGTGTCTCACTGTAGTATATAGGCTACCCACACAACAATCTATTTTGTCTCATTTTCTGTCCAGCAGTGCCTCCCAGGTAGAAAGTAAAAAGAACAGATGGTAGTAACAACGCTTTCTGGCTTTATCTGTCATAGCCGGCAAAGGAGAGTGGTTTCTTAATGACATGCCAAGCCATGAGAGTGAAAGATCAGCAGTTTAACCAAATCAGCCGGGATAAATGGGCTGCGTGCATGAATCACAGCATGGCTATTTGACAAAAGGGTCGTATTTTCTTCACGTTTTGAAACTCATTTGCTATACTGCTTCTGTGCAGCAGCACCTCAGCACTACAGCCTCACTCCAAGCTCTGGACTACACCCTTTTCTGGTTGAAGATAACTGCAGCTTGAGAGTCATGCAACGAATTATGCTTCAGTGAGCTCTGGACCTTCACAGCTCTTTTCTTGACTGAGTTCATTACTAACCTGGAAAAGCAGTTGAAATGCAGATTTGCAGGCAGTCACGCTAGCACAGGGCAGATCAGAGAAATCCGTCTGTTACATGAACTATAGATCAGCCCAAACAATAACAAAAAAAAAGGATGAACGTGTTAATTAAACTGTACTGTAAAGCATTGACTTGGTCAAGTGTTTCAATTAACAGTTCAATTTGTTTTGACTTTATTTTGAGATGGGAAAAATATTTACTGCCTGAAGTTATTAACTCCCTTATGCATATTTTGATGAAACAGGACACTCCCACAAGTTGTTCCTTTCTCGTTTCACTTCCCAGAGTTAAAATATTCTGCAACAGAGAATGACTTTCCTCTGGGAGAAAAACATATTGAGAAGAAAAGGTTTGTGCTTCAGAGACTTGGATAAGTGTCAACCCCCTTAAAAACGGCACGAATTTGAATTCAGTGCTGTACAGAGAAGCTGGTGTTTCTGATGTACAGGTTTGCAGCTTCAGCTGTTCTGCTCGCTGTTCATGAGAGAGAACTAGGCTGCAAAATTCAGACAGATTAGAGGCAGGATCTTAACTTTGCCTCTTACGGGAAGAACTATCATGAGGTGAAGACTCGACCTTTGGTTTTTGTCTTACTTGAGCTCTTGTGAACCCTGTGCATGATGTAGATTGAGACCCTTATACTTGGGAAATTGTAACTTTTGCAGCCTCACCACCAGCAACGTGACCTCCACGAGCACCTGAGGATGATTTATTTAAGTGATAATGACTGACGAAAAAAATTGAGGGAGCGATGGATGTTGTACTAGGCTAAGAATTAAATGTCAAAACCGTGCTTTTTTAAGGGAACAGTCTCTGTAATGTAGCCTCAGCAACTGACAGCACACCTGTGTGTGTATAAGCCCATCCTTTAACTCTGAGTAGAAACATCTGTCTGCAATGCACCTCAAAGGCAAAACTCAGAGGCTTTCTACAATGCTGTCTTATGTAGTTTTGTTTACTGTATCTAGTCAGACTTTTTTTGGTGACATATTTCTAGACCAATGTGTCTCTACATGCACTGTTTCTTGCCCACCACCAGGACTCCCAAGGGGGCAGTGAAATTCCTAGAAGACCATCCCCTGTGGTCTCGGGGAGAGGCAGTCTAGACTGAAGAAATGCAATCTAACTACCATACCTTTGCATTTCACCTTTTGCTGAACGATTTTTCAGTTTTTGCCGGCTGTCTGGCAAAACCCTAGTACCCCATGGAAGAGGTAAAGGTACTGAAAATGCAGTAGCATGAACAGTTACAACACGAAGCAGGTGTTTGGAGCAAAAGAAACTCGCACAGGACGGCAAACAACTGTAGTTAGAAAAAATAACCCAGAGGTTGAGGGCTGAAGAATATATGCTACACTGATTAGACAGATGGTATTGTCATACTCTGGTGACAAACATGCTGTTGATATCTTGTATTTTGCTCAAAACCTAGAACTAACTATTCCTCAAAGCTCATGTCATTCATTGTCATGTAGCTGGCCAGATGGTGAGCGATCTTTGGCAAGTCACTTAAGCCTCACTTTGAAGCTTCTAGACTCGGTGCCTTCCTCTTCCCTTTTACTTCTTGCTGATTGTAAAAGGGGACAGAAAGTACCTCATCTTCCCAACAGCATTTGGACACAGCCAACGTACAGCCAGTAGCACAAAGTCCGTAGCAAAAGGTCGAGAGCTGACGGCCTGTAACTCTGTGCCAGGGCTGCCGAGTTTGGTGCGTGCTCCTGGGTGGGTGCCGGGGTAGCTGCTGCCAGGACACAGAGGTCAAAGCTGAGTCTGGGATCTCATCATGAGGTGCTCTGCACACCCATATTCACTGCTAGTGCTATCTCCAGACGCAAAAGAAACATCAACAAAAAAAAAAAAAAA
>VUYV01000023.1:7343924-7364211 GCA_008711295.1 Anarhynchus alexandrinus
GGCAGCTTTCGAGCCACTCTGCCCCCAGTCTGTAGCGCTGCATGGGGTTGTTGTGACCCAAGTGCAGGACCCGACACTTGGCCTTGTTGAACCTCATACCATTGGCCTCAGCCCATCTGTCCAGCCTGTCCAGATCCCTCTGCAGAGCCAGTCTACCCTCAAGCAGATCAACACGCCCTCCTAGTTTAGTGTCGTCTGCGAACTTGCTGAGGGTGCATTCGATCCCCTCATCCAGATCATTGATAAAGATATTAAAGAGAACTGGCCCCAGCACTGATCCCTGGGGGACACCATTCGTGACTGGACACCAACTGGATTTCACTCCATTTACCACCACTAAAATGCAGTAGCATGAACAGTTACAACACGAAGCAGGTGTTTGGAGCAAAAGAAACTCGCACAGGACGGCAAACAACTGTAGTTAGAAAAAATAACCCAGAGGTTGAGGGCTGAAGAATATATGCTACACTGATTAGACAGATGGTATTGTCATACTCTGGTGACAAACATGCTGTTGATATCTTGTATTTTGCTCAAAACCTAGAACTAACTATTCCTCAAAGCTCATGTCATTCATTGTCATGTAGCTGGCCAGATGGTGAGCGATCTTTGGCAAGTCACTTAAGCCTCACTTTGAAGCTTCTAGACTCGGTGCCTTCCTCTTCCCTTTTACTTCTTGCTGATTGTAAAAGGGGACAGAAAGTACCTCATCTTCCCAACAGCATTTGGACACAGCCAACGTACAGCCAGTAGCACAAAGTCCGTAGCAAAAGGTCGAGAGCTGACGGCCTGTAACTCTGTGCCAGGGCTGCCAAGTTTGGTGCGTGCTCCTGGGTAAGTGCTGGGGTAGCTGCTGCCAGGACACAGAGGTCAAAGCTGAGTCTGGGATCTCATCATGAGGTGCTCTGCACACCCATATTCACTGCTAGTGCTATCTCCAGACGCAAAAGAAACATCAACAAAAAAAAAAAAACAGGTGGAGGGATTTGCTTAATTGTCATTATTTTAACTTCAATATCCCCAAAGGAGGTAATAGAAGACAGAATAGAATCAATTCTCCTTATCTGTTAAGTTCTCAACTTAAATCTTGAAAACTTTTCCAAACTATTAAGGCTTCTTGTTTGGTTGGTTTCCTGATATCCTGATACTGCCAGTGGTTTCATCAGTTCTCCTTCTAATACATGGGCAGAGTTGCCTGTACCTGTGCCTGTGATGGGGGAAATGTTCATGCATGTTTGTGTCCAAGACCTCTTCAGTATAAAAACCTACTGGATCCAACTCCAATTCACTGCATTCCAATAGGAGAACTACTGCCCTGTAAGATGTGATTGTGCAACCTGAACACAGATGTGTTAACACAAAACATACAAAACATACAGCTCGTTTTCCTACTGTTTTTCATGTTCCTCATCTTCAGCAAAGGCCACTTCTCTTTAACCTCAGAAACACAGAGCACAATGGTAAACAAAAATTTATGAAAGACTTTGTTGGCTGTGGATCTATTTATAGGATTTTTAGTCCCACTGCATCTTCATATTCATTGCTTTCATCAGCCAGCTCTGAGTCAGAGGAACACGCTGGCATGATCTCAGCCAGTCGTCGTCCTGTTCTGCTTAAAGCCCCTGGAGTGTCATCCGTCAGAACAATGTCTGCAGAGGAACAGCAGCGCGTGAATCTTGGCTACCGACGTTAAACAGGCAGCCACGGCCCCAATGAACAACACAAAGAAACCCCTGCGAATTTTTAAATATTTCTTCCCTTCACTTTTGGTGAGTGTCTTGCTCCAAGGCAGAGAACAGCAGTTGCTTCAGAGGGAGGAAGACCTAAGGCACCAGCAGTATCTCGCACTGCTTATTCTGCCTGGCTAATTGCCGTTCAGACCATCTGCCCGCAGTAAAGGCTTGGTAGTGGAAGGGAACAATGGTCTCACAGCTGCTGCCATCAGACGCTGGGTGGGTGCCAGATGCACCCACCACCCCCCTGCACAGCTCACCTCTGCTCCCTCCCTGCCAGCCAGTCCTGCTCCTGGCTGAACAGCTTTCCTCTGCACTGCCATTGATTTACACCAGGTGTCCTTCCACCGACCCAGAGCACCGGTGCCAGGCTGCGACGGGCAGGAGGAGGCTCCGGAGAATGGTGTTGTGCCTCTGGGTAAAAGCAAGTCCTACTCACCTGCCGTGGACCTCTGGTGGCTCCGGTAGACTCTTGGGTTAGTTGCTGTGCACGTACATAACACATACAGACTTTATGTGTCTCTCCATTCCAGTCTCTGTTGAACCTTTCCCAGAGATTTTAAAAACATACTCCTAAAACCTAACACTATTTCTCCCACTGCAGTAACGGAGTATTTTTTACATAGATGGAGCACACTTCAAAAATCAACACCTGAATTTCGGTACCTCTGAGAGTACCTCTTACCAACTCCATAATGCCCAGAAAACTCCTGGTTTTGTTTGCCGTGCGCCAGCTGCCGGCAGCTGTTACTCCCTCACGGTTCGCTGACTTTTGCTCCCCACTTCAGTTATAAGGACTTGGGGCTAGGCTGAGTTTTTTTCATCAGTTAAAGCAAACTGTGTGTGATAGAAATGATTCATGACTGTCAGTCCGTAACAAGTTTCTAGCAGGTCACTGATGAAAATGCAGGGAACACTTCTAATTCCACTTCTAATGTTAATCATCACAATTCTTTCACATTTTGATCGTGATGCGGCACCCTGTAGACGTAGTCTTTACTTAAAGTGTTAATAACTCGTGGAAAAAAAAGAAAAACCAAAACAGTTTAAAAAATCTTGCATGTTTTTTCTTTAGATCTGTGTAAAAATAGGATTGCCATCTAATTGTCTAGTCATAGATTTAATGAAAGGCACTTAAGTAAACTGATTTTTTTTTCTGTTTGCAAGTATTCCTGTTTGCGCTAGTGGAAGGGCAGAACAAAACAGCTTGACCTACGTCAAAGTGGTGAAGTACTGCTTCTTGTAAGGGAAAATGTATACAGCTTTAGGCCAGGGACATTCTTTAGGTCACAGTGGAAAATCCTGCTTTTGCTAAAAAGAATAAATAAATCAAGTCTTTCTGGGGTGAAAAAGAATAAAAACATTGAAGATAGGTAAAATAGGTAAAAATAGGTGAAAAGAGATACCACAAGCAGCAGTTTTTCACCTGTTAAGTTGTGAATTTGCAAAAAACTGCTTGGAAATCTAACAAGAATAATAAAAAATTTATAATATGTCAAGTTTATTTGAAGCCCTTTAAAAACATATGCAATTTAGTCATGAAAACAGAAGTAACTTTTGACACTTTACTCTTTCTATCACATTTTAGGACCTGCTTTTTCATTTCTTTCTTTGTTTACCAGCAATTAATGATATTTGATGCAATGATGTTTAATCTGTTTAAAGCAATCATGAATCCCATGGCTTATTTCAGCAGGTGTGTTCTTTAACACACAGCACATAGGTATAGTTTAGTAAGCAAATGGAGGCTGCAGATAATTTCCCTGTCATTTGATCTTTTCTTAATTGAGTTGGTGGGGTAATTATACTCCTGTTATGACTGGTTTCAAATGTGTGCAACGCCATTTGAGTGACAAGGGAAAAGATCGGAAGTCTATGATGCACCTTGTGTAGACATACATTCAACCACTCAGCTGAAAATTCCTCCCCTTTTTGAGGCAATTTGGCAGGTATTCAGGACTCAAGAGGGAAAAATGGGCTGGTCAGCTCTGACACTGGTGGTGGGGATGTGTGTCAGGCAGCGGCAGGAGCGGGATGCTGCTCTGCAAAGGAAGGGGAGCCAGGACCTGCCGTGCCTCAGTGCAATATCTGTAACCTAGAGAATGATCTTCTAACATAAACAATGTGAGTTATACGAATAACACTAATATGGCATATTAATATTAAGATGACATATATAGCATATATGGATGTTAATATACAGTAATAGAGATACAAGTGATAATCGTAATAATATCTTGTTAACATAAATGTGAAAGTATTATTTAATCATCACTAAGAATTAATTGAAATGTATATGTAAAATAAGTATAGGAATAAATATCATAATACATAAGTAATACATATGCATTGACTTCAACAGAGTCATGCCAATTAGCTCAGCATGTGAACAAAGGTACGTAGTCAGAAAAGAGAATGAACTGCATAGTTTGTCAAGAGGAATATTTCCTATTTCTTGTGCTTGTTCTGGGGACACACTAGACTTGCAGAATTATAGCTTACCAGCCTTTTCTATTGCCTTGATATTTTTCATGCATAATACCACAAAAATATGTTCTTAGTGCCATTGTTCGCAGAGTTTAAAATAATGCATCCCGGTAGATGTAAATTTTCCAGATGTTGTTATGGACTGTAAATGCTTTTATATTTAAATTGGAGTTGACATTTTTAAAGTATAATTACTATGGAACATGCTTTAATTACCTTACTGTTTTGGAGAAGCTGCGCTGACAACAGCTTATAAGGTGTTTATACTCTTAGTTGTTCTAAGGTAGACAATTCCTTAATTGTACATTGAGTGCCTGTCTAATGACTGTACTCAGTGTTGATCATGTGAAAAGAATGAAGTTGTTTTGTTAGATGGCTATACATAAAATAGTTTAAAAAATGCAACTGAAGTTTTTCAGAGTGGTCTAGCTTTGGAAAAAACATTATTCTTGTTTATATTTGTTTTACTCAACCATATATTCTGAACTGAAAGTACCACTGCAGGGAGGTGAAACTGCAAGCAGGTCGATACGAAGAGGTTGGTGCTACCAGCGGTAGCAGCATACCTGCTGGGTGGATAATGAGATACTTCACTTTGCAGCAGTCCTATTCAGACAGAAACCTGTCAGGAGCACCAGCTTTGCTTAGAGAAAAAAGAAGGCAAGGCAATATTGAACTTAGCCTGAGATTTAATTTTTATGTTGCTTCATCCTGAGAGAAACATAATGCATTATGTTGGGTTAAATCAAATATATGTTATAGCATGATTGACAAAAAGGGAAAAAGGGATGAAGGAAAGAAGAAGGGAGAAAGAGAGGGAGGGAAGGAGAGAGGGAGGGAGGAACGAGGGGTAGATGGAGAGAGAAGAAAAAGTATTTGGCTGGTAGAAAGTTTTATGACAAAAATGTCTTGAAAGAAAGCTTGCAGTTGCCTCATTTCTCTTCCTTAGAAAGATTAAATCTTCCATTGAAAAAAAAGATAAATCCAGCTTTAGCACTTATACTTGGATATGCTTTTGTTTTGTCTTAGTGTAGTTAAAGACCACTGTGTATCATGGTGCTTGTATCTTCAGTAAGCTAGGACCACACTGTACATTATACTTTCTGAATTCCATGGTGCGCCCATATAAGAGGCTGAGATGCCTCTTATGGATAGAGACTGAAATATTTCAGTGTGGCTGGGAGTTGCATATTTTTCCAAATAATTTTAAAATACTACATTGTGACCACTTGTTTTCTATTCAGCTTCAGAAAAGTATTTTGACATAAACAGAAGACAAAAACTTTGTAATGATAATACTCAATAGCTGAGCTAACGTGTTGGGTGTAACTTAAACTCTTTGGTGAGTTTTGCTTTGATAGTCATCAGAAGACTAACACATACAAGACACAGAATGTGGTTCTGTCCTAACAAACTGATTAAGAGTATGTTTTGCAGTCAGTACATCTCAATATAGCTTAGGGCTTTAAAGAACGTGTGAAGCAAATGTATACGCTTATAGTTAAATATATATTCAGATACTATATTGAACACAGTTGGACTCAATGTAAAATTAAGCTCATGAAAAACACTTTTTGCCAAGGGACAAACTACAGAAAGATAAGAAAGAAAATGAACTATTTGCAACACAGTGCCATGTTTAAAAACCCAAAGTAGCCTGGAAATGAATTACGAGCAGTAGGGCAACTCTGGTGCGTTGCTTTTACACATACCAAGCAACACAAGGCTACGGTAAAATGCATCTGGCTCCTGTGTTTGCATCTCCTTTTAAAACACTATGTCTACTGGAAGGAATTTACCACTGAAAGTGACCTGAGGCTTGTTGATTTGAAAGGAACAGGCAAACAAAATTAGTAGGATACATGGTATAATAATCACAGAATGGTTGAGGTTGGAAGGCACCTCTACAGGTCATCTTGTCCGAGGCTGTGCTCAGGCAGCATCTCCTGGACCACGATGCTAAAGGATCATGAGCACGTTGTCCAGGACCACAATAACCCTGTACCTTTACAGATCAGTAAGAAAATAGACATTCAGGTATATTTTGCAATTAGAGAAAAGAAGTAAATTGTAGTCCTAGAGAACTAAGACTACCTGGTCCTCTCTTGCTGGGTTTGGTTTGATGTTAACAATGTAACTTGTTAAAAATATTACTCAGCATCTACTAGGTGAATAGAGTCAAGGGGGAAAAACTATTTTGGTGATCAGCTGAGAAAGTAATTGAAAATCAATATTAACACAGTAAACAAAGAGCAAAAGGAATTGTACCTTCCTGAGATAAGTATACCATTTACTTGTTACCAGGTATTGCAAACATAGTATTTTCTTTGTGCTCATGGGCTGAAAAACATAAAATATAGATGTTACAAGTTTTTCACAATTACAGTTTTTCGTAGAGAAAGAATGGTGGAGACTTTGGAGTTAGGTATAAAAGTCATACTTTGTACAATAAAGCAACATTTTAACTGCATTTTAACCTTTCTCCCCCCATCCCCCATCTTTTTTCAACTCCAGCTAATATCCAGTCTAGTGGGTGCAGGCATAATCAGAGTATTGTTGCAGTGCTTAGCTTGTGCAGGATGTTGACTTAAGTAGATATTCCTTGCTATGATAAAATATTCCATAACTACAGTCTTTTTCAAGGACATAATGGCCTTGTGGAATTTCTAGTTCATTGCAATCAGTCATGCTACATGTGTCTTCAAGTTTTGAAGGAAATTCTCTTCTTGTGGTAAGAGGTGGTTTAGTTATGTTAATGGCATGCTCTAGCAAAGATGCTCAAATGCAGTGGTGGAACAATTTGCACAAGGATTTATATATTTTTTAGTTATCACCAATTAATTGATTTCCTGATGTGTATTTAATATTCAGTGGAAGCTGTACTGTCTTCACTGATAACCGTGCCTAAAGCTGTGGACATGTTTATTATGTCAGTCAGCTTTCACTTTCAATGCATCAACAACCTTGTATTTTTTATTGTGGTCCTCCAACTGGGCAAGATTATACTAGCAGTCTTCAATTTCAAAATCAAAGGGATTCCAGTGGCTGGTTTTCATAATTTTTCAGCACACCAAAATATTCCTGTGTTTTGGTTGAATTTTGATCTTTTACGTCTCCTCCTGAATGTCACTGTAAGCTTGTGTAAGTCTGTGAGAGTCCAATAGGGACTGAAATACCTGTTATAAACACAAGCCAGTGAAAATTTAAGTATAGTGCTATCGGATCTGTAGGTACCTGGAGCTGTGGATCCACAATCTCTGCAAAACACATTCACCACCAGAATGCAACAGGATGACCTTCTTTAACTAGTGATAGATAATTGAATATTTGCATTCAAATCACACAGTCCTTTCTTCATCAAAGGCCTTTTTAAAAATGACTTCTGACAGCAGTATTAATATTACTGCTGTTATTTTTGTTGCTATATCATTCTGACTGTAACCAGAGCAATGGGAGCTGTTGTCATTAACTGCAGAGTTAACTGCAGAAAGTTGCAACAAGAACAGAAAGTTTCTAAACTTTCTGTATGCAAGGAAGCAACAACTGTAATGACATTGTTAGATCTTCTATAAGTTGATTCAGTGATAAAGCAGTTAGGTGTGAATCTTTCTGACTAAAAAATCCTTGGTTTTGTTTGTGTGACCATATTACATGTTATTTTTCTTTCTTGACAACGGAAAAGGATCCGCAAAACCCCAAATTTCATGTATTAGAGACAATTTGTCAGAAAATATACAGCAAACTGGACCTTTGTTCTCTTTCTTCTTTTTTCCACCTTGACTTTGAATTTCTATGAGGATGAATCTCCAGAATGCAAGGATCCTTTCTGAATATGGGACTTCAGTCTCTTTTTAAAATTTTGCCTGTCAGGGCTTGCCCCATGCATTGTAAGGACTTATACGAAACAGAAGTTTTAATTGTATTACAGCAAAAGTTTCCTACTAAGTCCAAACACCAAACTAACCCTTTTTGTTTTAATGCATTGTCTGATCCATGCAGAGTAAGGGACATGCCAGAGGTGGATTCTGCTTCCTGACAACATAGCTCCGGGCACTGAGGGCTATTCAAGCCATGACACTGCAGACCACAGACTCCAAAGAGCACAAAATTCAGTCTTTCATTCAGACTTCAGAAATCCTTGTAATAAAGCTAATCCATAGGCCTGACCTAGTACAGCTGAACTGTGCCCTTTTACTGTTGAATTCTCCTCTGAGGAGCTCAGGAACTGTGGAGCACAGCAAAAGATCCATAAGTGTGACACTTAACCAAGCACCTTTTTTCTTCATGAGATTTTCAGCACTTGGCTTTTGATCGTGACTAGGAATGACACCAAAGCACAGAGTCTTTTTCCTGGTATTTCCGCAGTACCTATTCAAGTTCTTGCCTGAAAATGTCCTTTAAAATATCCTTAATTCTGTGCTGCAGTTGAAACATAGAGCACATAAACTCAAACCACAAAAGGAAATAGGCTGGAAAGGAAGCTTTTACATGACATACGTTTTTGCTCCTCAACTAGATCAGTCTGGCCAAGTTATTGGGAGTCAATGGGATGTTGCTATGAGTTGCATCAGTTCCCAATTGTTCTCAGTTTGTTACTCAGTAACATGTATTTGGTGGCAGTACCAGTTTTAAGACAATTCCTCCTTTACCTGTTTAGTAGAAGATGCTGTCTCCTCAGCTGGATGATCTTAGGCATTTTTGGTGTTGTGCCATCTGCCTGATAAGGCCACTGAATGAACTCAAAAGTTCTTCTCTCCCTCCCTAGTTCTGTCTGAGCTGAGCAGCTGCTCTGCTCTGGGGTGGGCTTACGGGCTTTCGGAGCAGGCAAGAGTATCTGAAAACAACACACTGAACACTTGGTCATTCTGGCAAAATGTTAATGTCCAAATAAGCAGTGCTGATATTTCTGGAAAGTTGATTTTTCTCATACAGTGTAGAAGGCATGTACTATGCCTTTGTGATGTATTTCCTTAAAACAACAGATACAAATCCACCAGAGAGAATCCCTTCCTAAAGCTAACTGGTGTCAGATATAGCGTAGTTTTTCTCCAGCAGTGGAGTATAGAGAAAAAGTCTGCAGAGATTCAGTCTGAGTCCGTGCTGAAGAGAGAGACAGGTTTGAAAGGTGCCTTTTCTTTCTTTGTTTGTTTTGTTGTTTGGGTTTTTTTTACCCCCAAGCTCTCTCCCATGCCTTCCATGCATAAGAAATAAGACACAAACCAGGACCCAAGAGGGGCTGTTTGTAAACATGTTTCCCCTTTGCTTAGCAGTCTACAAACTGATGAGCTACTGAAAAGAAGACATGAGTCAAAAAAAAACCCAGAATGAACAAACAAAATTACCATTTAAAAGCATAAACTTGGCCCATTGATCAATTTTATTGGTGAGAGCAAGAGGTTAAGATGCTCCATTTAGATTTGTTTGCTTAATTGATTTTGATTTCTTACTTGCATTTTTAATATTATTTTCCTGCCTGGTAAACTCTGTTTGATCATCTTCATAGAGAAAACAGTTGTTAAAGATTCATTACTGTCATTTTTTACTTGTAGGATTTTTAATAAACTAGAACTTGCAGATACTGTGTTAACTTGGGAAAAATGAATATTTTATAGAAATATGTATAGAAAATAAATCACCTATCTGAGAATATGGGCAGGTTAGTCTTTTACTGGCTGTTAGTAGACAAAAAATACTTAATATTTTTATGTTCCACAGTCTTATCTTTTATCACGCCTTGTAAGGAGTGTATTTTTTTTCCTCAATTCTCTATTCTCACATTCCCTCTTCTCTTTTTTATGAATCAATTATGACAATCCTAGTCAGCAGCAAAATTCATGCTGAAGTAGTTGATATTGCACCAGACCCAGCCTATTAAATTTTCATGTCCTTTCTTTCATCCCTTTGGTCTTCCTTTTTGTTTCCATCCCCTTCACTCAATATATCAGATCCTGAAGGCTGGATGGGCTGCGGAAATAGGAGAGACGTGGCTTGCTGGAAGGGTGGATAGTTTTATCAGACCAATTCGTAAAGATAGAATGCAAAAATGGACAATCTTGTGGGCAGACAGACTTTAGGTGGTTTTAGCAGCACAGGTGAGACGATTTTTTGTTCACAAACATTTGATAATCTATTCCATCTGTAACAGTTAATCTAAGCAACTATTATTTTTTTTTCTATCAGGCCTGCTTTTCTCCACCATCTCAGAAAGTGACCATCACTTTTGCCTTACTTCCTTGTGCTTTTAAATTCCACCTTTAATTTTGTACAGTTGGTTTCCTTCCTGTCTATCCATGTGACATGAGTTCTTGTGATTACCTTGAGACCCAGCGTTGAGCCCTCTCTTGATGTCAAATTCCAATTTTCCATTCACTTTAATCATATAGAACTGAGATGTTTGCTCCTTTCTTTCTCCTGTCTTGACAGCTTTAAATGTCTCCACTTCAGTGCTGGAAGGTATTTCTTTGGGAATGTCTCATGAAAATTGATATAGATACCACATGAATGTAAGGCTATATCCTGTTATGCAATGTAATTAGTTTTTGGCATTTGCAACACAGGGAAAAGATCCAATTGCACTGAAAGACAAAAATAGCAACTGAGCCTGCAATTTTAATGCAGGCAATTAAATTCAACTACTAGCATTTTGAGATTAATGGCACAGTGAAACAGGCCCACTCTTTGTGGCTTAATCTACTAAAATGAAATCTTAAATTAGACTCATAATATGAACATGTGGAAGCAGTTCCCTTCATGTATATTTAAATTCAATATTAATATTTAACATTTACATTCGGGACTATGCTTTTTCAGTCAAAATATGACAAAGATGAGAGCAAAGTCTTCCACTGGTGCAATTCTAGAAGCAGTTATTCATTTCAGTGTAATTAATGTGGATTTAAACCTGAAGTCAAAAGGAAGACTCCCAGTAGCAAACTGCCTACACATCAGTTTTAAATTTAGACTTTAACATCCTTGAGGTTCAAATTTTATTCTAATGTGCCATTCACAATTATTCTTTGTCATTTTAAGAAGGAAAAAAAAAACTAACCAGAAAAGGAGTGGAATGAAGCAATGGTCCATATCACCAGCCAGCAAGTTTACACCAGCTGAGCCTTATAAAAGACCATTGGATAATTCATAATCTGCTGGAGAGAGGACTGTATCCCTTGGCTGATTTTAAATGGCATTGTGAATCCTTGGCTCTGTCCAGTTATGTTTCCACAAAGATGGTTCTTGAGCAAATCTTCGTTTCAATATGTTGACCATCTTTCTTCTCTTCCTTGTCCTCTACTCTCCCTCAGGAGGAGATGGGAGTGGGACACCACTGTCCTGCAGTATCAGTGGAGTCCCCAAGAGTTCCCCCTTTTCCCTGTTCCTTTCCATCTTATTCTGAGCATCTCAATTTTAAACAATTAGTATCCCCTACAGGTGACTGTCACTGTAATGGAGACTTCTTTGTCATCCCAGGTGATTTTTTCCCACTCCTGTCACCAAGCAGGCACATCCGCACATAGTGACTCTTTCGCTGTTGGTTTTTGTTGTTGTTGTTTGGATTCATAGATGACCGTTCTGAATTTGTCCTTGAGAGAATAATTCAAACCATTGTGCTTTGAAACTGAAATGGATGTACTGAGAGGGTAATCATAAATCATAAAAAGACGGAGCTGTCAGCTTGTGTGAGTCTGGGATCTTAGTTGATGGAGTTCGTGCAGTTGCTGAGTCATGTGCTAAGGCGTGCTAAACCCACAGAGTTTTGGAAGGTGTGGGTTCTTGAGAATGTAGCTTTTTGCAAACATTTGTAAATAAAAAAACCCAAACCCTGATGTTCAAAAGTCCTCGTCTTCACAATTCACAATTATAAAAAGAGATTGAAAGTAGTTTTAGCACAAAGTGGGTAATGGAGTGCCCTTGTTTTTTCTTTCGCCTTATGTCCATTGAAGTATATTCGCTGTGGATTTCATGTGCTTTTAGCAGCACTTTTTGATTTCCAAGTTTACAGTTATCTCCAAAAGACATAAATTTTTAGTACTGCTAGAGAAATATCCTATCATTGGCATGACTTGCTCCTAACAGATGAATATTGTCTTGTTAACTTAAACTTGTTAACTTAAACTAGCAATGCAAGAACCAAAAAAAAAAAATCTTTTTCCTTCATCTTGTAACTTTTACCAGAGCTATAGATTGTTTAATGTGCTCAAGAGACTATGTTCTTTTTTCCTTAATAATAAGTAATTCTAAAAAGAGAGGAAGTACAGAATGCAGTAAAAAGCACATCTTTTACCTAAACACCTGATTTGTTCACGTATTTAGCCAACACTGGAAAAAATGTGGTTTTCCAGGGCAACGTAGAATGACTAAATAATGTACAGCCCATTATTGATAGGTAAGTAGTGAGAGCAGCAGCACCAGAAATAGGAAGACACTTCAAGAATATTACAAAAATGGTGTTCTTAATCATCCAATAACTGCACAGAACTTCTCAAATCTTTATATTCTCTGCACAGGTCATATAAAGATATACCGTAAATTCCCATCACATAGTGACAAGCACAGTTAAAACTCCATGAAGGATTGTATTCAAAATAGTTGGACTAAACTTTCACAAATACAAGAAAATCACTCTAAGTTGTAGCTCTGCCAGGCCTTGTGCTCAAAGATCTGACCAGACATAGCACCAAAAAACAAGCTTAAGCTACCACCCATTAGAACAAAGTGCCACGCAGAGGTATTCTGCTCCGTTTGTTACAAAATCCATCAGAGTTTTTTGTAGCATGTCATTGAGAAAACAACATACTTTTATATTTTTCATCTTCATAATACAATTTCCCTGAGCACTTACCTGGACAGAGGATGAAAATCATAAAGAAAACAAGAGAAAAAGACCTCCTATGGCAACTATTACTTTCCTTTTTACAATGCCAATTAGCTTTCTTTATTTTTCTGTTAAGAGGAAAAAAATGTAATGGAGGCATGTTTGAACATCATCGTTAACAATTTAACTGGGAAGAAATCATTAAAAACTATCAGTAGCTTGTGTTGATTTGCAACATGTATCAGAAATACAGTAGTTGCTTGGGCAGCTGGTTTAAGGCAAATAAAAATAAGTAGTGCTTTACTTATACAATGAGGAACAAAATTCTGTAGCTCTTTTCCCAACAAAGTGTGAAAGCGAAGATATAGATGGAATCAAGAGCAGAATAGAGAATATAATGGATAATAAACCTTTCAATGTCTGTTAAAAATTATTGTCTAGAGTATGACCTCTGACTTAAAGGAACTTAAGCCCAACAGTTGCTAGAAAATAAAAGTTCCTTTAGGGAATGGAGAGTTCTAACGTAGGATAGTTTGTTATTATCTTTTTTTTCTGCTTTCCAGTAGTATTAATATGAGATACAATAACATCACTTACAGAGCACTTCTCGTTAACCCATTATGCAGCTCTGATGCTGCTGCTGCACTGAAATGGAACTCTGGGTTCAGTTTCTGATTCTTTTACAGATTTGCTGCCAGATTTTGGCTACATCACAAGCAGATTTCTGGTAGCATATAAATAAAGTTCAGCTCAGTATTGCCATTTTAAAGTATTTTAGAAATACAGTCTTTTATACAGATAAGCTGAAAAGAAATGCTGAACATCATATGATTTGCTTTTGCAAATCCATGCAGATAGATCTCAGACTGAAACATGACTTCCAAATGTTCTCTCAAATGCTTAAAAATGAAGTTTTGTGTAATTTTATACGTATATCATTTCATGGCCATACCTAGAAAAAGAATTAATCTGAATTTAATTTTTTTTTTTTTTTGTCAAATACTGATTTTGAACTCTCTGACAAGCTCTTTGATCTTTCAGTTCTGGAAGATGTGTGAAATCACAGTTAAGTTACAGTGACTTTTATTTTTCTGTTGAAGTCCATTGAAATCAGAAAGGATCTAAGTGCCTTAAGCTCTGTAACAGATAAAAAGTTTACCTAAAGACCTTAGATATATGGTTTTTAATTGCCATATGTAAAACAGTTACAGAAATATTTTCTTGTCTTATCTGTTTGGGTTACAAGGAGCTCAGGAGCAAGAACTCTGCTGGGATGTGTTCTAGCAGCACTCAGAGCAGTTGGTCTTTCCGTTGCTCCCAAAGCTCCCAAGAGTCGCAGATGCAACACAAATCACTTGTATTCCCTTTGACAACTGGTACATGTCCTTGTAGTTATCGTTCTGTTCCAGTAACATCTCTGGAAAGTCTCAATCTTCGAAATGTACACATTGTATATTTGTACAGAAAAAAATGCTTGTTTTGTACAAATAAAATTATTGCCTGAAGATATATTGCTTTCTATTGAAACTCTGTCAAGCACTAAGGTTAACATCCTGATAGCATCAGTCACATTCAAACTGACAAATATCCACCAGCAAGCCACCTTCTCCAAAAGGATGCTTCCAACTCACTCACTGTGATAGAGATAATGGATGTACATTGCTGACTAGCAGTCTTTTGAAAATTTTAAAACTTCCAGTGCCTAAATCAGACTTAGATAATTAATGTTCTAGCACCAAATATGTGTCTATTTTAGAGCCATACTACAGTGGGATTCTTGCTTCCAAAAACCTTAACAGTAAATTCCTGTTCCAAACTGAAAAATAAAAATAATTTTAAAAGGAATTGTTCACAAAGACCGCATAAACTACTGAATTTTAAAGACTACTTGAGATGAAATGATCAAACATTTCCAGAAGACAGTGATGCCAAGCTGAGGAGATTGAGAGGGGAGAATCTGAAAGGCACAATCATACAAGTGCAAGCAAGGGAAGATTTCACGTCATGCTGTCGTGGGCAAAACGGGCTCAGCTCTGGGAATTTTACTTGGTTTAATTTATTGGCAAGTGACAGAAACTCTTAATTATTGGGGGAAACATAAAATGTCTTTCCTTTGCCTTCACATGCTCAACTTCAAAAAACTCTCCACACACACTGATTCTCAACATCTCTCACCTTCAATGCCTGTAAACACTCGGTCCCTCCTAACCCCTTCAGTAAGGTGACAACTCCTCTCTGCAACTCCTTGCTTCTTGTTTGCTTCTTCTGTTCCTTGCTTCCTCTGGTTCTGAGTGTAGGTCCTCCATTGGTCATAGGTTTTCACTGGTGTTTCTTCATGGTGTGGGGCCTCCATGGGCCACAGTCCCTCAGGATTTTCCCTGCCTTGGCATGGGTCCTCCATGGGCTACAGTCCCTCAGGGTTATCATCCCCCTAGCTGCCTAACCCCAGGTAGCTGGCCTTCTGCGGTCCTTCAGGGGTGTGCCTTCCTCTGGCACAGAGCCCTCCCTTCCAAGAGTATGCCTACAGCCCTGTTCCAAATAATGTCCCTTCCACACATCCCCTGTACTTCCTCCTCTCTTTTCTGTAAGCAGAAACATACCTCGTCTCTTTCAGTGAATCCTGCCTTCTATGGCTTCTCCTCTTTCTAAAATATATGGTGCTTCTCTGATTGGGTGAAGTTTTGGAAAATGATGAGCTGTTGTCGTTTGCGTCTAGGGTGGCCAGAACCAGCCATGACCCACCTTCTCCCACAGAGGGCACTCCTACACCTTCCCACTACTGAAACTCTGCAGTTGGTGCCTGATATAGGTCCTTGTCACCTGTTTCTTTATGGTTGCATGTTTTTAATGTATATACTTAAGTGTAGGTAGAGCAGGATTTCAAAGAGAAACAGAAAATACATCATTTTTTTTGTGTACGCTGCCAAAGAGCTGGGTGAATGGGCTATGGCACTTTTCTGAAGTTAGTGTGAGAACCAACCCAAGGGTTGAATTAGATCTTCAGGAAAAAGTTATCAATGTAACATCCACTGGGTGGAAAAACTGAGCTACATAGGACCAGTAAGATTTAGGCAGGTCTAGGACAGCCTGGAGAAGAAGTTGCCAAGAAAAAAGCTTACATCATTTCTTCGGGAAGGAAGAAAAATTAGGTGGGACTTCTGCCTACATGAAGGTTTTAAGGTGTAAACTACCTCCAATGGATAAGCCATATACAGCTGTGTTAATAAAGCTCTGTTCCTGAGCTTGTATGTCCCTTGACTCAGGAGGCCTTACCCGCTTGAGATGAGTGGTGTGAGAAATGTCATGTCTTCTTCAGTGCTTGCTGCTGTTTGGATCTTTATACAGTCTTTTTTGGATTACCTTTTTGGAATGGTTACTCATTTGAGACAGGTGGATCAGGACACATCTATAGACTACTACTTGTGCTGATACTAATTAGACCATTTCCTTCCATAGGAAGTTTTCTAACTGGGGACACTGGTTAATAATAGTACACTGGTACAAACTTACAAGAAGACTGCAGAATAGCCACAGTATTTGTGAAGTCAGTATCAGAAAGTGATAGAATAACTTCATTTGAAAAAAACACTGGAGGTCACCTTGCCTGCACAGAGCAGGACCAATAGGAGCAAGTTGCTCCAGGTCCCATGTATTCCTCTACAGACACTCCAACAGGATGGAGATTCCCATGACCTCCCTGAGCAATCTGTTCTTGCAGACCAAATGTCTTTGACTAGTTCCAGTGCATCATTTAGCAATGTGTGTCCCTGTGTCCTGTTGGTCTGTGCCTCCAAGGAAAGCCCGCTCCCTCCTGTCTCCTTTTCCTCCACATGCCAGGCATTCTTCAGTACAGAAACCAACATGGTTGGTGTGCCACAGTTTGGACATGACAGTCAATTCCTGCTGACTGTTCCTACATCTCTTGTGGTCCTCCATGTGCTGGTGTCCAGGAAGATTTGCTCCATCACCTTTCTGGGACTGAAGGTGAAGCTGCTCCAGCTGGGAGTTTTCCTGTTATCCTTCTAGCCCTTCTGGGAGAAAGATACTGAGTCTGGTCATAATTTCCCAGTCCCCAGGATCCTTTTCCAGCCACCAGGACCTTCTAAGCTAGTAGAGAAAGGCGCTGCAAGGTCACTGGGCAACTTCTTCAGTGCTCCAGGGTGCATATCCAGCTGCTCCTATGGACCTGGAGAGGTCCAGTTTGCTACAGTGCTCTCCAAGTTTGAGCTTTCTCTCCAGGGACTAATATTTCACTCCCACCAGCTCTGTCACTGGACTTTGGGCTCTGACAGACTTAAAAGCAGCTCTCATGGCTCCAAAATGAGAGTCCGGCCCAAGCAGTACCTCCACTTTTTCCATGGCCTATGTCACAGTGTCATATTTCCTAGAGCCTTCCTTCAGGTGCTAATGCGCTCGTAGGGCAGCCTGATGTTTACTCTTACCTTTACTTGCCAGTCACAATCCCTGATGAGCTCAGGTCTTCTGAGATCTCTCCCCGTGTGCCTGTTGGGAAAGTGCCTCTCCCCTCCTGACAAACATCCAATGCGTGCACCCACATTTTAAGTATTAACTTGCTGTAATGGAGCTGGGCCAGATCATTAATGGTCATCGCTGCTGGCCTGCAGTGGTGCTGCCTTGATTGCCTGCTCATGAGACAAACCCTCACTGGTGCATGGAGGAGGTTAACCCTGGACAGGAAGCATCACTGCTCAGCTGCTTTGATCTCTGGGGAAGTCTTCCTTGGCATCCTGCCTAGATGCCTCCACAGGTGAAACAGTCTCTCCTGACATCCAGGGCAGCCTTTGTACTCTTGGTCGTGCTCTCTTCTCTCAAGATTTGAAATTTTTCCATCTCATGGTCATGCAGTCATGGTGCATGACCTTCACCTTTGCCGCACAAATGAGATCCTCTTGCTCAGCCACAAGCGGGCAGCCCAGCAGAACCTCTCCCCTAGCTTGAGCTTGCTTGTTGATCCCTAGTGTCCAAACACTGCCTTCAGCACCCTCTAGAAATTTGCTAGTTTTCTGGAGCCACGTGCAAGTTGGCTTTCCAGCTGCCCTCAGACTGGGCCCAGATGGTGACCTGCAGTCACCAGGTTTGCTGTCATTCATGGAAAAAGGCCTTGTCCTCTTCAACTGCTTTAGTAGGTGGTCTGTAGCAGATGCTTCTCAACCTAGGTGTGCTGGACTCTCCTCTGAGCTGCAGCCATTAGCTACCACTTGGATCTCCCTCACTGCCAAGGCAAAGCTCTGTGCCATGAAGCCACTCTGCTGTGGAGGGCACAGCATCTCCTCTTTGCTTTTCCACCTGCCCTTGCTGCAAAGCCTGCCTTTGTCTGCTGCAGCACTCCAGTCCTGAAAGCCATCTCACCACGTGTCTGTGCTCCCAAGGAGACTCAGGCTCTGCCCCTCTGCACACACTTGCCATATCCCACCTCCTCCAAGTCCTGACTGCTCAGTCAGCTTTCAGATTGGTTTTCCCCCATCCCTTCCCACCACCAGCAGCCACAGAACAGCCTTTTCCAGGGGTGTCAGGCTGCTTGGTATGGGCAGTGTGTTTTCCATGGGGACCTGCTGCCAGCCCTGGCATAGAGACCCTGGCACTGGGGCCAAAAGTTCAAGGTCCACATCACCTGATTAAATCCTTCTCCAGTGTCCTGGATTTGATCATCTAGTGTGCAGTAAACCTCACAAGACACCAACTTCTTTGGCAGATGGGTGCTTCCGTCTCCTGCAAGAGGGAGTTTCCAGCTGCCGTCGCTCCCTGCTTGCAGTCAGTGCAGAGATTTGGTTCTGGCTCCACTGGGTCTGACACCACCCCAACAGGGTTTGTTCCTCCTCACCTGCTCTCAGGACACTCCACCTGTGTGCAGATGCAGATCTGCAGGTAGAGAAGAAACTTTCCTTCTGTTGCTGTTTGTCACAGATTTCCAGCCCCTGGCGTCTTCAGAGTCTGTATCTGTTGCTCAGTTGAGTGCAGGCTCTCGCTGTGCTTCTTGTTCTGCAGTTTGAGGTTCAGACACTTGTCCATGCAAACACCCAGTTAACCTCCTGCTCCTCACCCTGATGCAGTGGCTCGCTCCTGCCTTCTGTCACTGACTGGAGCACATCTCCCCTTGTGTGTGAGGCTGCTGTCACCGCCAGCCCCAGCCTCAGGGGTCATTGCAGAGCAAGACGTGGATGGACGTTTTGTCCCTTTGCCATTTGGAAGAGGCTGAGGCTTATGACATACCAAAGCTGAATCTGGGACCCCTTTCAAACTCCACCCACGCATACTGCTGCACTAGCTCTCATGCGTGACAAAAAGTATTAATTTTAATAACATCAAGATGGTGAGTTACTCTGAGATTTGTATGACACGTGGGACAATGCAAAATATAACTTTTGAGGGAGATAAAAAGATTTAGTTGTCGTTTCCGTAAAGCTCTTTAAATTGATTTTTTTCCCTTTATTTTTAATTAGTTTTCTGTCTTTTGGGTGACCTAATTATATGTGCTGTTTGATGAGTTTGATGTTTATGCATTCTGCTGCTTTTGCTTTCGCTGCAATGATTCTTCTCTGACATCTGAATTATCAAAGTAGTTAATGCAGCAATTATCAAATAAATCAAAATACATAGTTTTGAAAATGTTGTCTGTCTTTGAAACCACCCTGTCCTAAATATTAGTTACACTTCAATTTAACTTTTTCCATGTTATCACATATTTTTTCATCTCTTTGTCAGACCGTTTTTTTCATATAATTCAAGGGAAGAGGGAAAAAATTTGCAATAAGAATAGCACACCAGAAATCTCCTTTTTCATTGACTCTCAGACACCAACATGTCCTGATCTTTTCAAGCGTTTTTGTTGATTTCAGTGGATGAAGGCCAAAGCTCGTTCACTGGTATTGTACTTCATTTGCCACAGTAGGAGTGGGGACTATGTTCTTTATGTGGGATTGAGTATTTAATGCATTGTGGGTATTTCATTCTCTTTGGGTACTTTGCTGAAGTCAATTTTATTAGTCGTGAAGGCTGTTTGAATACATCATTGGCTGCTCCTTTGTGTTGGCACCAGAGAATATCGGGACAGCGTTAGGTGTATTCATGAGGAGTATATTTGATCTCGTAAGTTTAGTATTGGGTAGAGGTTAATATAGTAAATCCAAATGGCAACAATTTGGACTGACTACCATCTCCAGGTATAAATACTTTGGTGAAGTCATGCCCTGTGTCAAAATAAGCGCATCAACATCTTTAAAAAAAAAAAAAAAAA
>VUYV01000023.1:7364227-7413331 GCA_008711295.1 Anarhynchus alexandrinus
AAAAACAAAAAAAAACCCAACAAACCAAACTCAACCAAAAAAAGACAAACCAACCAAAAAAAATCTGTGCTGGCATTTTAAATTTATCAAAGATTGATTTGGGGATTTTGGCTGAGAGACAGCCAATTTGAAATTATATAGAAACTTTACTTCTGCTTGAGTAATAATTTATTGCATGTCTATTTTTTTAAGTGTTTCAACTTTTGCAGGTGAAATAGGTAAATATTAGGAATTAATAATATTGATGTTATAGTATATTGTTATAATCAATAGTATTAATATTGATATTGTAATAAGTAATTTAGCAAAAGAATTTTGCTTCAGCTAAAATGAATGTGTGCTTGCTATGGCTTCAGCTAAGATGGGTGTGTGCTTGCTATGCCTTTGGAAAAGGGATAGTGCTAGATAGGATATCAGACGAAAGCAACAGTTGAAAGTAGCAAACCCTTGCAAAACAAAGGGTAGTGTAGCTAGCAAAGATAACCACAGAAGTGTAAAGAATAAAGAAGCCACAAGAAGGACATGGTGATAAAGACTTCAAGCCTCCCTCCAACGACTACCAGGAAGACCCCTGAGGAAGCACAGCGCCTGCGCCGCTAGAAGGGAGGGGGCATGTTTGGGGTGGGTTGCATCCCAAGAACTCATTGAGTATGTTTTTGGGGGTGGGTTGCATTCTAAGAACTCATTGAGTATGTATTTGGGGGTGGGTTGTGTTCTGAAAACTCATTGATTATGCAAACTATGTTCCAAGAAGAAACATGAATAGGTATAAGGAATACAAAATAAAACCAAGCATTTGTAAAGAGAAAACGAGCCACAGGAGGAGAAATCCCCTGTGTAACTCCCAGCGCTGTAATAAATATTCTTTGCTCCACCGAATTTGCCCCGGACTAAAATTAATACATTGAGCGTGTTTCTCACAATATTAATATTTAAAGAAAATGCCATATATGTGCACAGTCTTAGAATTTTTTTTTTCTGTAATTTAGACTCTGAATTTTCAGATACTACAAATGCCAGGAATATTGTTATACACTATGTTGTATAAGTCTGTTGTGTGTTGCTCATGACAACCCTTGTCTGTAGCCGAATACAAATGTGTACTTCATGGCAAGATTCAAGAGAATGGGAAAAAAACCAAACAACTTTTGCTTCTGTCTTACATTTTCTGTACCTTGTTATTCCCCTCTATGGACAGGTTTACAGCCACCTCAACAACACACTTTCCATGGGTCTTGGTCCCAAATGTGTATAGTATTTCCTTATGAACTGCTACACTGAAGTACTGCTTGAGTGTTTTAGATTCAGCATTGAAGGAAGTTCAGACTTTCTTAATTCAAGGGTTCTCATCTCGAAGGAGATACAAACCTATATAAAAGAAAAAGTTTCCCAGGTTTATGCTTTTCAAATCTTTATCAGGATTAATAGCTACTAACCTTGCTGCCAGTTGTAATAGATATCACTAGTGCCACAGAGCAGGCGTTTCAGCTCACATTTATGAGCTTCAAATCAGAATCTGAAGTCAGTACTGCTCGCAGGTAAATTTTCCTAGATACACTTTCGTTAACTTATGTTAATAGAATAGAAATAGTAGGGACTACCTAGCCACAGTGGAATCTAATAAAATTACAGGCATGTGAATTTAAGACACAGAACCTAATCTTTTGTGGCATATCTGAATTCCCTATTATATTTTGTTCTTCTTCAGATGTCACAAGTTTAGATCCCTCTGTCAGCAGTTAAGTTGGAACATCATACAGAAAAGCTTAGAAGAGAGAATTTTTCCTTCAAGAATTGTTTTTCCTGCCTGTTTTTGATTTGAACTGGAATATTTTTGAGACAGTGTACTTTTCTTGTTTTCTTTTTTGTCATGGAGATTTGACTGCTACAGATGCTGCTCTTTTCACTACACACAAGCAAGACTTGCACTACAACACGTGACAGAGTTGTTTGCATTTCTTCTTTTGTGCTTGATGATTATGCCAGTCAAGCTATTACCAACATCGAAGGCCCCGGGGACAACAGGAAAACTTTCTTTTTGTGAAGTAACAATATACAAAAGGAAACCTGTTTAGTGGGGATGGGCCAACAAGCGAATCAAAAGTCGACGTGTTATGGAGTGGTTGAAGTATTCCCTTGAAAGTCCTTTTCTGTTGATCCTGGAGGGTGCAGAAGCTCAGGTCGAGTCCTGCCTCCTGGCTGTTGGGAGCAGAGCATGCTCTGCAGAAGATGCATGAACTGCTTTACTTGAATGAGGGTGATCTGAAGAGGTTGTTAAGAGCCAGATTACAAAGATTTGCATAATCACATTGCCTACTATTAACTTGCAAACAAAGCGACATATTGAATGTGAAAAGAGTGAGGTTTTCCTGCCTAGTGATTTTGAGTCCGTGGTTTGTGGACATGAACTACGGCATACCTGTCAACAAAATGAGATTAAGGAATGTAAATTACTTGGCATTATACAGCATTCAGCCCATAGAAATTTTCTTAAGGGGTTTGTAAATCCCCTAGCAATTGCTTGCAGGTCCTCAAATGAACACTTTTGCTATATATTCATACTGTTATATTTCACAGGTATTCTATACTGCAGAGGCAGCGATCAGCGTGCAAGCATGAGGATTGTCACAGGACAGTCTTCGTTGCAAGTAGTGCAGTAGATCTTTTTGTATGACACCTTTGTATGAGATATTTATCATCAGGGCTCTGGTTATTATGTCTTTTCCTGTGTGAACGGTGTGCATATAAATGCCTTCACTCCTTCTAGAAACTTGGGTGCAGCAGTAATGGGCCCTTTGCAAGCTGTGGAGATTGATATAGAGATAACTCCTGGTGGGATAGATGCTTTTGTTGAAGTAGAAAAGCAGGCTGCTTTCAGAAGTGCTTTTCCCCTGAAGACTTGATGAAGAAACAGATAACTCCTCTTTAGTGCTGTCTATGAGCTATAAACATCTCCCACTCCTGACTAGTCGAACTGGGCAGCAGTGATTTCCTGCTACGGTTTTTCTTTATCTTCCCCACTTTATACAAGGCAGGAGCTGATTCTTTGCCTCTTATATCTGTCTGAAATGTGAAACAGTTACCAGATGTATTTGCATCTGTCATGTATATTCCTTGCAGAATTGTTTCAAAAAGCTGGAGATTTTAGTGAACAAATATGTTCCTTCCCTCAATAAAATATTTTTAGCTTTTACTTTCCATCATCTAGAATTATGTTTTCTCATGAAAAGTGGGTGCTCTGAACAAAAGGAGACAGTCAAGTAAGTCCTTCAAATTTAAGACTCTTCTCACTCCTTAATGGTTAGAGCTGGCTGATACAGAGTACCTTTTAGTTTCTTAAAAACTGGGGGGAATAAATCATGCCAACAAAAAACCATACTGACAAGATGACTACGGAACCAAACTTCCTAGTTATTTGATTTCCAACTATCCTTTTTGTTTTATTCTTGTTTGTATATAACCACCTTTAATGCCCCTGTTCAAGAGCAGTATTTCAGCGGAGGCACAGCCCTGTCCCAGAGGAACTGCAACTCAAGGACAGGTTGGACATGGGGCAGCCATGAAACCTTGGGTCTGGTGTCTGGGAGCACGGCTAAGGTGTGATGAAGAGGTCTGAGGAGCAGGGACTGGTCTGCTGTCATGGGAAGCTGTATTGATGTTCAAGCACCAGTTCCTCTCTTGAGCTACAGGGCAGCCATGCCCATGCCTGACCGTACATCTGATCCTGGCCCTTCCCTGGACACGACTTCTTGGCGTGAGCTGCCTCGCCGCTATGGGCTTTCATGGCCACCTGGTCTCTTGGCTGGTCCTGGCTACCGCCACCCTGCCTGCCCTGCTCCCCTTGCTGCGACCCTGCCAGTAAGGATGCTGCTCCTGCTGGCACGGTGCAACCTCAGCTCCTGTTGCCCTGGAGCTGCCTGTCCCTGCTGCACCCCTGCACATGGCCCCCTGCAAAATGTTTGTTTTCCAGTCGCTTTAAAATAAAGCCCTCTCAGACTGGGGGGGAAGAAAAAAAAAAAAGAGAGACAATTTCAAAAGTTAGGATTTTTTCTTATTGCAAATATTGAATTTTGTGCTCTAGCAAGTTTTCTGCTAAAGAGAGACCAAGTGTCTCAGCACTTAAGCAGAATTTGCTTTGCATTCATGGAAGGAGTGTGCTATATACCTATTGATTTTCTTTCTTTATCCAGAAAAAGCTGCAAGCAGAAATTTTCTATTTAAGTATTTACTGCTAGGAAGTTCTTTAGTTATGAATTCAAAACAGATTTACTTGTGGTTTTCAGAAATTTTCTTTCAGCGCAGGTATGTCCCAAACCTGTATTTTGTCCCAAGGCAAATTGTGTTGAAAATCTGAGGATTTCTGGAGACTGTATTAACCACTTTCAAGTCCTTGTGTCAGACAAACATGGAATTTCTTTTCCTCATCTATAAAATCACCACACCTTTTTAACCACTCCAATAACTTCTGAACGAGTGGTATTTGAAACTTTTATCATGGTATATATATAGTGCAATTTGAAGATTAAGCCACAGCAAGCTATAGTTTATTGTTCCTCAAAACTATAAACTCAATTATCAGTTTCTGGAAGTGCTTTAACTGTTGTGTGGGAGCAGGATGAGACCATAAATCATGAGCACAGAGAGGCGTGTGGTCGTACTACCCTGATCTTGTCATATTTGTGCAGAGGTGCCAGCAGCTAATCAGCAGGCAGGGGAGCGGGACCCACATCACACCCCAGGCACAAGGGGACTATCCCGAAGTGAAATCAAGCCTGCTTTCTCAGCACACCTCCACAAATGGTATTTCAAGGCTCTTAGCCAGATGCCTGCTTTGCTCGGGAAAAATTCTCTTTAGGGACTTACTAATGGGGCTTCCCTCGTAGTGGAAAAAGCATAGGGAGCGGATGAATATATTTAATTTTCAAGTCTATAAAATAATTTGGCTGAGCATCAATACTTATTGTTAACAATGTAAAACCACTGTTTATCTCTAATATGAAATAAATAACTCTTTCAGATAAAGTAATAACGTCAAATGCTTTCAGATGGCTAGAAAGAATAACAGGATACTAATTGAATCCACTATTTTATGGGGTCACTAGCAAAAACATATAGTCTCAATAGAAGATCGAAAAAGATTCATTAGTACTTTAAAGAGATTTTTAGCATTTTTCATTTCTATTTAGACATGCTAGCTTAACTGCAGTAATAAAAGCTTACTCTAGCCTCCATTAAATGTGTTATTGTTCACATATTCAAGAGCTAAAAAAACAATATGCAAATTTAGGGACTGAGCAGTAATGAATGCTTTTTGTTAGCACTGTCTTACATAAAGGTAATGGGATAAATAATCCATAATGGATATATTCTGGGAGAGCAAATCTTTGACAAGGAAATGCTTGTTGCTAAGGGAACTTGTTATATTTTTGCATAGCAAGTAGCTTTTGGAGGAAAATGGCTCACATAGCCTTTGAAATGTGTTTACCCCTAGTATCTTGGCCACAGTTTTAATTTAATTCAAACTTTTCACCTGGCACTAGATATTGCTTTTTGTAAAGTGATTAAGAATCTCAGAATTAACTCAGGGCTGCAGGCAGCTGCAAACATAGAAACCTCAGGGATGTAAACCTCTCAGGAGTGGAAATCAGATTGACTTTTCCATTATTGTGTTGAACTTTCAGTAAAGCATGAAGTTTTCCAAAGTTTTCCACTGTGGAAGTTTGTTTTTGTGCATAAATACACAAGCCAAGAATGGAACTTGTTGGCAAGACCAGTTTGATGCAGTGGACACATTTCATTTGACATCATAGGCTGATATCTTGGGAGGGACTGAGCGGTCTCTCTGAAGTGTACTGTAGTATATTAACTCCTGGGGTCTGTTTGTGGAAGATAAGAATCATCGCCTCCTTGCATTATATTTGTTCTTGCTAGGAATAAACTCAGGACAGCAGACTGTGTAAACAGACTGTCCCATCAGCAGGAAGAAAATGTTCATACCTTCCTGGAAAAATCATGCTTCTGTTTGGTAAAACTTTGGAGGTGATAAAAATGGAAAGATCACAATTTCTTCATGGATTTTTCTTTCTTTCTTTCTTTCTTTCTTTCTTTCTTTCTTTCTTTCTTTCTTTCTTTCTTTCTTTCTTTCTTTCTTTCTTTCTTTCTTTCTTTCTCTCTTTTTTTTAACTAGATCTGTTTTCCTCCCTTTTGCTGCAGAAATCATATTGCTTTCTTTTTTTTCTTTTTTCTTTTTTTCTGTCTAGAAATGTTGTTCCAGTCTTCAGTAATGTGAATTTTCAGTTTCTCTCTTCCCCTGATTGCAAAGCTTGCCTTTACTCATAGTGCAGTATGTGGAATAACCCTCAGTGCCCTCAGCTTAGACAAGCAGTAAGCAAGCCTCTCTTTTTCCATTAACGGACATTTTCTCCCTAATTGTCTTCCATCTGGATTCAGCAAGATCTTTGCCTCTCTGCAAGAGTCCTCTCTTTTGTTAGGCCATCACTGGTTTCAGTCTAAGTCAATTCCTGTAGTGGGCTCAGTATTTTTTTGCACTAAATCATGTCCAGAGCCATGAAGGAACTGTATCAAGTCTATCAGGTTCTTCTGATCAAGACACCTTCTGTTAATATCTTCTAGCATGGCTTTCTCTTATGAAAGGCACACAATAGCAATACTTCAGAGCACAATGTCAAAGCCTGAAAGATTTAATGGAAAACAAACAAAAAAAAACCTACAAAACCCCTAACACTGAGAATGAATGCCTTCAGTGCACTGGAAAAACATGTGTAGCAGCCTCAAAGTCATTTTGATTAGGGGAATAAGCCTTATGTCTGTTTGCCAAGTACGTCACGACACGAGATGTTTCAACTATCTTACTCAGACTGTACATCCATGATTGCATATATCCAAAGAAGTATTGGAGGAGGGAGGGTGCTTGCACATCTAACAGGTATTCTGTGAATTTGGCCAGTTTAAGAGTACGTATTTGCTACACATGGGTGTGTATTCTAAACAATACTCACTGGAATCAGAAAATTCCCTGTTTGTTAATACTATGTATTAGTAAATCTGATTAAACAATTGTGAAAGGGCTTTGGAAAGGTAAAAAGTGCCACTCTAATTTCAAGCCTTATTTTGTGAAGCAAACCACAAGGGAGCTGATTTCACTTTGCCTCTTAGAAGCAATAAGAAATTAAAGCATTGGCATATAATGTTTTGCAAACTGTCCAGGTAGTACAATCATGACTATTGGAATAAATTAAATGAATGACATGCTTTCTAAACAGCACAGTGTTTGACAAAAAAATAATTTCGCTGCCTAAAAATATTGCCTTGTCTTATATTCAGTTCTGAGTGCTAGTTAGTTGCTGGGTGGTAAGGATCTGAAGTAAAACTACAGGTTATGCCCTCACAGCACTGTCTAATTAGCCACTGGGGCTTTCTACCTCTTCACCTGTGAGAAGGATTTACTCTCCATTCTGTTCCCTGTCCACCTCATAGCTGTGAAAGGTAAGAAATGATTTTACTGTTTCTGTCTGAAAAATCTCCTGAATCCATCTCACTCCAATGATAAGAAGAAGCTGAAATCTATATGTGATTTATCAGGTCACCAGGGGCAGTGAAACACCAGATAGGCAGACCCGTTGGGCAGAGCCAAGCTTATCTCTCCAGTAACACCTGCGTTGGATGCTGAAGGAATCTCAGGTTCACATGAAAGTCAAATAAAAATGGCATTCCTGAAATTGCAGTGATGCGAAATCTGATAATCTGATAAGCATATAAACTTTCTGTATCTTTTAAAAGAGGCTTAAACAACAAACTTCTAAGTTTCCTGTTTCTAACCAGTTCTCTTGCTTCTACTTGAAAAACGCTTTAGCATTGTCTTATACCTTAAGGGTTGTCCGGTAATGCCAGGAAACCTGAACTCCTCTCCCATCTAGAACCCATAAATGTGGCTGGTTACATTCATGATGATAATCACATTGCAGGAAATTATTGTCCAGGCCAGCAGGATTTAAGGTGTTGAAGGGAACCACCAATCAATCAGTTGTTACTCATTCTCTCTAGCAAAAACAAGGTCAGCTTAATTTGACGTGAAATTTGTAGGGCATAGACAACCTGTCAATATGAATGTGAAGAATGCTGAAGAAATAGTGTAAACATGAATTATTAAATTATTGAAAAGGTTAGCAAATATTAGCTGCATTTCACTTGGGCATATGTAAGTGAACTTTTGTAACAAACAAGGAAAAATAAAACTTGTAGCTGAAGATCAGTCAAGATGAAGGCCTTGATCATGATGGTATCTACTAGTTTACTAGAAATATAAGCCCTTCCCCAATGGCTATATCACAGTCTTATGCCTGCATCCTTCAATCTAACCTCAATAATGAGCCTGCATGGAGCTGTACTGACTTTAGAAGTTCAAATGTAGAAGGATTAGATTTGAACCTTTGCAGCTTCTAAAACTTATGTGTGGCAATTTTTTTTAACATTTTGGCTTAAATTACATACACAAAATTAAAAAGAAAAATATTCTGATGAGTAACTTGAGCCAGTGCGTTTAGCAATGTATTGCATTGAAATATACATTTATTGGAAGAAGCAAATTAAATTCTTATAATTTTAAAATATCATTCTTTACAGAAAAAAAAAAAAAGAAAGGGAGATGATAACAACTATGACTGAAGAAAAATAAATCAAATATTGGCAATGTGATCATATTTGTTGCTGTTTCTGTTAACCAGATATTTTACCCACTGCTACCTCCAGTTGTGTAGGCAATTAATATACATAACTCATGCACAGCTTTGACACATTTATACGAAGGGTCTGCTAGTAGATTGCTGCTTTCGTTCTTTCTTCTGTGAAAAAAAAAAAGCCTGTTTACGGATGGTATTAATGCATTACCTGTATTTAGACTGATGACTAATTTGACAAGTCTTTTTGATTGATTAGCAATTACAGCTTCACACAAAGGATATATTATTGTGCACCTTTCTTTCTTTGCTGTAGGAAAGCTCCATTTGATATATCAGGATTTTTTTTTATATCCATCTTTTGTTTTTAACATTGGCTAATGATTGTGGAAGACACATTCAAGTATGTGAGGAAAAAGGATATGGTAACAGAATTTATCTTTACCCTGAGATTGTGTAAGATGCTGATAGCACAGGGTAGAATATTAGCATGCAACAGTTAAAGCTCTTTACTTCGATCCTATCTCCCAAAAATATTTGAAACACAGATTTTGCTTCCAGTTTTGCTTTTTTTTTCTAAAATAAACATCTTTACCTAGTGAAATACTACAACAGGAAATCTTTAATTCAAGGAATCATTGATTTTAAGAATAAGCTAGATGTTATTAAGCACGATTATTTAACTCAGCAGTAGAAGTATAATAATAGAAATGTTGTTTCATTTAGCTTCTCCACCGTAGAACCTCCCTCAGAACATGTGTGAAGTAAGCCGAGAGAATAAACATCAGTGAACCCTGAGCGCAGTCAGTCTAAACCCTACCATTTTTCACTTCAGAGGATCTGAACCAAGTAATTAAACAAGTTAGAGCAGAAATAAAATCTCACCAGTACAGCAATCAACGGATTTACATGGAGCTGCAAAATGTCTTTTTGAAGTGCTTGCCTGTGTATGTATTTGAATTGCCAGAGTCCAGTAAGTAGCTCATTTCTACCACAGACTTTTGAAGGGAGAAAAGGGTCATGGCATTGTTGAGCACATAAATGACATAGTATGATCATTAATATTTATACCACACTTTTCATTCAAAGCTTTTAGGTAGTCCTTAAAAACAGTGGAAGTTTCATTGAGTTCCACTGCCAGTAAGTGTATCTTAAGAAGGCTTTTAAAAACACAGCAAAATTAACAAGATAATTTGCTTCACTTATAGTTAAGGATTTTTTCAACACAATCATGACACTATTAAGGAAAGAATTAGACTCCTTGTGCACTGTAGTTACCTGTTATAATGACAAAATACACAAATACAGACAGAAATCAAATCCCCTAAAGATTCTTCCAATAGTAGTATTATCTAACATGGTTAAACATCACTCCTTGCTTTTACACCTTTTTTGTTTCAAATTTTCATTTTCATATTGTTTATGTCCCATAACATAATTACAGATCTCAGGATGTTTGCCCCGGGCTGCACTAAAGTTCCACTTAGTTGACCATCTTGTTTAGGACAACAGCATGTGAGTAGGAGACAATTTAGTAGCAGGGCAAGTAAATAGTTTTCCTTCTTGGACAATTTTGTGATTTGATGTTCACTGCAATTCAGTGCACCACTTTTCTGGCGCTACAAGTACATTGTTGTTTGGCTAATTCAAATAAGGTAGTAATTTCCTTCTGAAGTTATTAGAGTAGTGCAAAAATCAACACAGATTAAGGTCTGATCACGGGAGATACACATGCAGTTTTGTCAAGAAGGAAATGACAGCCTGACTAATTACTCGGGAAGATATTGGCAACACCCAAACTGAAGGCACACTGTTTAGGATACAACCTACTTGAAGGAGACAATTTAGGATCTCTACATAGTAATTGAAGAGGGTGAGGATCAAGTAGGTACAAGAAACAGCATTAGGTCTAGCCAGAACAGCCTGTTGAAAGTGCTCATACCTCCCTCTTTGCTTATAGGATACTCCTGAAGTAGGCATTCCTACAGTTATAGGATAGAGTTACTACTTCTAATATACCAAATTACATTTTTTTCCAGTCTACAGGATGTTCAAACGTTGCATGTTCTGGCACCCTACCTTAGAGAATCTTAAAAATACTAACTTCCATGCCCAGGAAACAAATTTTCTCAGTGTTTTATCTATTCATGTGTGGAACTGACTTGTTGGCTGGTCGCTCAATGTTCAGAAAGCATGCTAGTATGTGGATTATTTTCTAGCAAATACAGGTCTGTCTTCCAGTTTGTGTGAAACATGTCTCTGATACCCTGCTTGTACCGGACACCTATTCACAAAATACTTGGAACACCTTATTTTCATTTCCTGTTGCTGTCTTCTTCATCGCCCTGGTAAGTCCACGACAGTAGCATGAGAAATGCTGGCAGTGTTGTCAGTACTCTGTTCAAGTCCTCTTCCTTCAATTCTACCGATCCACAGCACAGGGTGTGCTGGGGCAGCCCTGTCAGTGGGACGTCTGAATGCTCCTGATGAAATTTCTCTGGAGGCAGTATGAAAAAAGCCCTGCTGACAGACGACAGGGGGACAAATCAAGTTATAAAACCAAACACAATCCCTTTGCGGGACAGCGTTACTACCAGAATATTCACAACCCAGACACGAGAGGCAGACTGTTGGCTCAGCTTTAACAGGTCAGACTGAAGGACTTTCTGAGCCAGAAAAGGGCTTAATATCATCAGCATGAGGATTACAACATAGGATAGAATGCTAGCTAAACTTGCACTAAACGTAGAATAGTACTTGTATGTGCTTTTCAGTATAGTATCTATAGAACTGTATAATTGAGACGTCACAAGAAAAAAAAGGAAGGGATTTTTTTTTCGACTTTGCATATATAAGGAAGAAATGGAGGGGAAAAAAAGCATTACATATTTATTGCTATGTTTGCCTGCAGCATTCAGCACTAGGCTATTACTCTTTAATGTGATTGCATTCAGTAGAGCCATAGCTCAATAGTCTGTTGATATGTGCTTTGGAAACACTGGCAGACTAGGAAAAATTCTCTGCCCCGGGCTCTCTCGAACTCGGCGATACTTTTGATTAGTGTGTGTGTCCTCAGACGAAGAACCTGCTGTTTTAACAGTACAAGCCTTGAATCCCAGGCTTTACGCCGAAAAGATGGTGTAAAGGAGCCAGAGAATGAAAAAAAATCCACCAATACATTGCAACTAGCAAACCAGTTTGGAAAATTAAACACTAAATAATAAACTTGACTGGATGTGCCTTCAGCCTAAAGTTGTGTTGTTTTTGCCAGTGACATCTGAATAGTTTAGTCCCATGGGGTTAAATGGAAATGGTCCAATGGAAATTACCACTCAGCCAAATTATAATGGTAGAACTGTCTATTCTAGTGGTTTAATTTCTCTTCACACAGTCAAGTGTAATGGCCTGACGATCACACAGAATTGGCAGGTATCAACACCCTTCTGCAGTGGCAGCAGGAGACCAGACAGGTTGTGCAAGGGCGTCATAAACTTCCCTAGATAACCCATGTCTAAACACTTGAATTGCCCTCCTAGTATTACTGCAGTGCAGCTATCAGATGAAAAACAATTAAAATAACGGTGTGGTAGAAAAAAGTTCCTTGTAGCTTAAGACAAAGACTATTTGCAAAGGAAAAGAAATATTTTTTAGGCTCAGAAATATTTAGTTAATTATTTTTCCCCTATCTTTGCCCTAACATTTTCTCTACACTGCAATATTTTTAAGTATGAGAGAGTTCATGAGAAAGAAAATATGTTCTTTCACTCTCCATTTTAGAGACAGGAGAAATTAGGAGAAACTTTGAGCTCCTTGTCTACACCAAACAGAATAATTCCTAATTCATAGCAATGGAAGTTTTAGAATTGCAGGTGTTTATTGTTATAAGAATAAACCAAATCCAAAACGTACAGGTAGGACCAAGCTATTGGCTTGGTTGTATCTACTGGTCTGATAGGACAATGACATAACAATGACCTTCATAATCATTTTGCTCACTTCCATGTCATATTCCTCTTCTATGTAAAGCCATAACTTTAGTTCAGATTAAGCACCTGAACAGTACGAATTGAATGAATATTAATCCACAGAAATACAAAAATTATATGAATATTTATGGCCTTTACTCTAATGCTATTGAATACTGACAAAGGATGAACAACAGGAACACAAGGAACAAGTCAGACATTGTCAAATTGTTTCTCCATGGTTTAGGTTTCTCTTTGCACACAAGTACTGCTGTAGCAAATACAGTCAATGTTGATGTGGTTGCCAGACTCTCAGCTGACAAAAATTAGCATTAATTTAATTCAAGGCCATTAGACATTATACTTGTTGAACACATTAATGAGATTTTTACTTTGTTTTGCTTCATGTCTGTTTGGCAAAAACAAAGCTCCACTGTGGGCGTTATATTTGTTTTAAGAGTTGTTTCATTCCTGCTCTTTTCAGTTTTTGTATCCTTTTTTTCCCTCACTCAAATGACAATCAGGAAACCTTTTGTGCTTATAACCACATACTTCACCGCCGCGTAGCTTGTTCAGAACACAAACTCAGTCTTTAAAGCACAGTCAGCCCTCACTGGCAGTACTGCTTCTACCTGAAATGACTCCCAGTATGGCATCTTTTTGACCAGCTTTTAGAGATGTCTTTCCTTTTCAGAGCCCTTGCTCTATGTTTGTGAATTCAGTACATTGCTGTTCCAGGGACAGTTTTTACAAATCATTTACATGGGCAGAAAATGCATATGACAGTGAACTGCATCTGCCTAGGCTGGGTGACAGGTGCAAGCTACACAAAAGTTCTGAAACTTTGCATTTTTGGCTTGTTCTACAATGAAATATCCCCTGTTTCTGAATACTCTTCATTCCTCCTTATATCAACAATATTTTGCTACTTCTAAGAAAGTGCTGATTTTTGAAGAGACCTACTCTGCCTGGCTGATGTTCCAGTGCTATCAAAATCAAATTTAACCAGTGGGTTAGGATGATTTTCTGGGTGCTCTAAATCATTGTACAAAATACTGGCCTCTTTTTGCTGAATTTGTTATATACAGGAGCCATCTGCAGTACGCATTGCGGGCTTGGGCTCTGCCTTACTGTCAGTTCCCCATGAGTAACAAGAAACTCATGAGGGGATTCAAAAGTTTCCCTGCAGGAATGATGAGACAAACAGGACTGCAAAACAGACCTTTTCCCCAGTAAGATCTTTCCTCTAGGCCAGAGGTTGCTGTAGAGGGATGGGCTGTGAGCTCTTCTAGATTGTCCATTGCTGGACACTTGGATCAAATATCTGGTCCTACAGAATGCAGGTAAAAATGTCTGGCCGGTGCAGGTAGTGCTTTACACCTTTTCTTCATACAGAAAGTAGAAGCAGGACAGAGGTTTGGGGAGAAGATTGCTGTAGATTAAAATCATTCTGCTGCATTTATTTCTGAGCAGAATGAAATTAAGACTCTTGTCAGTCTTGAGAAGCCTTTGTTTCTCAGGGAAACTAAAGGCTCAGATTCATGTCTCTGCCCCTGCTGCTCCCTGGACCTGGTGGGAGATTTAGGGAGAAGGGAGACAGTTGCATTTGGCATCAGCAAAACTCACTAGTGGGCAGAGAGGTTGGAATAATGAGGTGAGATTTATTACAGCCCTCCTGGTCTCTTCTGTTTGCTGTAGTCAAGACAAAGGCATGGGTTACCCTAACTGTAACCCTACAAACAATTTAAATGGATTATTGAATGTCAGCTCTCACCTGCAGTGGATTTCCTCACAATGTCCTGTTCACCAAATCATCTCGTTCCACATTACCTGTCTTCAGCAGGGTACCAGCCACCTCACTTGTGTTTATGCATCTTCTGGAGCAAGCGAGGGATGCCTGCTAAGACAAGCTCACAGTTCATATTATCCTGTTAATAATCCTCACAAACTCCCGCAGTGGCAATTTTCCTTACCCAAAATGTCCTTGTGGCTAGATATAAGTAACTTACTTTTACTCCTGTGATAACAAGTTGGACAAAAATATTATTTCAGAGGAACCAGGACTGTTACTGAATTTTGATTAAGTGAATAAAGAATTACACTGTCAGAGACAGTTGCTTGGCCATAATATCAGCCTACAGTTTAGCCCACCACCAGAAGATGAATATTGGACAGTACAATAAATGCAACAACAGTTTCCTACCACTGGTTAGGTGTAAGATCGGGAGTCATTTTACTCTACTCTTTAAATCTAGGAGGTTCAATAGAATTTATTTTTTCCTCTGTTCCAGTCAAGTGATGGTAGTGATTTTCACATCTGTATTTTCTTTACAATTTCCATTAGCAACACCTTCTTGAATGTGGATTTCACCATAGCCTACCTGTCTGCCCCGCATGAGAAAAGGCGATGATTCCCCCAACTTGAGTATGGTATTTTAGCAAAGTTCAGTGGGTACTTTTAGAGATGTGTTTGTCAAAGCATAATTAGGATGGTAGCTACTGAAAATTATCATGGACAGAGGAGATTACATGGAAGAGTTGCACAGCTCAGTGAAGCAATATCTCCAGAGTATATATGGGAAAAGCTCAAAAGTTAGTTATGTAGGAGGGAAAGGGAGGAGTATAGTACCTGTATTGAAATAGTATCATGAATTTCCTACTCTGATGTGGGTATCTTCTCCCACCAGTGAAATATACTCAACATTTTTTTCCTCTGCGGATCTTGGCTAACTCAGAGTTTGGATGTAATTGCAGAGACTCATTCTTGACTAGATTGTGGTCACCGAAGTAGTGAGCATGAGATGAAAGGCCCAGGCAGATAGGTTTGAAGCCCATTTCTGCTGGACCCTAGAGTGTCTGCTGGGAGAACGCACCTACTGTACTCCAGCTACTAAAACCAATCTCCAACAATACTAGCGAAAACAACGTATTTATGTCTCTGCTCAGAAAGGAAAAAGGCTGAGGCTGGGGAATTTCTTTCTGAGGTTTCTCTTGAATCAATGAGACATAACATTTTATCCTTCGAAGTCTTGAAGCTAAGCCTAGCTGTAACAGCTGGGGAAGGAAAAAAATCAAGTGTGTCTGTACATTTTCTAAGGGTAAATACTCACAGCTTTGCTCACAATGTACATTGATTTCTAACAAAGAATGGAGTTTTGAATGACTGCTCAACTTGGGGATTTGTTTTATCTTCTCACTCATTCTATAGCAGACAGACATTTTTGGTCAGTTTCATTAGATTTCAAAGCTGAAGTAGGAAAAAAAAAAAGAAATCCACTGTGGGGAAAAAAAATATTGTTGTGAAGTATTGTACCATAGAAAATTTTGACTCTGCAGTTCGTTATCCTGGATAACCCATTGAAAAAGTTTCACCCAGAGACTCCAGCAGCATGCTGAAATAGACAGGCATTCAATTTTTCAGGCACCCTGGCGCAACACACTTGTGGTTAATCCACTGTATACAAGAACACTCAATCACATTACTGAATGTTTGCCTAATAAATCAGCAGTCTCACAATAGAATGCCTTATGAACTAGAATTGCCTCTTAATTAAAATCTAAAGCAAACAAACAGGAAGATATAGTTGTCTGCTGGAAAAGCATTTTGACTGTTATATCTTAATACAAGCTGCTGCTCACTGCCAGTGTTTTCCTAGTACCCAGTCCAGATCAGCAGAATATTAAGAAGTGAAATTTGTATTAGACAACAGATGTGCTCTGACTCAGCTGAAGTTCTGTATGCTCAGCTGGAGGCAACTGGTTAACACTGAATATTGAACAATATTTAATATTGGATGAGTGCTTGATGCTCTTTCATGAACACAGTTGGTTTTGGAAACTCTGTGCTTTTGTTCTTGGGAAACAGTACACAGAATTGCCTCAAATATCACTGAATCATAGAACAGTTTGGGTTGGAAGGAACATTTAAAGGTTGTTTAGTGCAACTACCCTGCAATGAGCAGGCACATCTTCAACTAGATCAGGTTGCTCGGAGCCCTGTTCAACCTTGAATGTTACCAGGGATGGTGCATCTACCACCTCTCTGGGCAACCTGGGCCAGTGTTTTACCACCCTTATTGTAAAAAATTTCTTCCTTATATCTAGTCTAAATGTACCTTCTTTTAGTTTAAAACAACTACTCCTTGTCCTATCACAATGAGCCCTGATAAAATGTTTGTCCCTGTCTTTCATAGGAACCCCTTTTAAGTACTGAAAGGCTGCAATAAGGTCTCCCTGAAGCCTTCTTTTCTCCAGGCTCAACAACCCCAACTCTCTCAGGAGTCCTCACAGGAGAGGTGCTTCAGCCCTCTGATCGTCTTCATGGCCCTCGTCCGAACCCACTCCAACAGGTCCATGTCCTTCTTATGTTGGGGCCTCCAGAGCCAGACGCAGTACTCCAGGTGGGGTCTCACAAGAGTGGAGTAGAGGGGGAGAATCACCTCCCTTGACCTGCTGGCCATGCTTCTTCTGATGCAGCCCAGGATGCGGTTGTCTTTCTGGGCTGTAAGTGCACATTGCTGGCGCATGTCCAGCCTTTCATCCATCAGTAACCCCAAGTCCTTCTTGGCAGGGCTGCTCTCAATCCTTTCATCCCTCAACCTGTATTGATAGCGGGGGTTGCCCTGACCCAGGTACAGAACCTTGCACCTGGTCTTGTTGAACCTTATGAGGTTCACATGGGCCCACTTCTCAAGCCTGCTGAGGTCCGTCTGAATGGCATCCCGTCTCTCAGGCATGTCAACCACACCACTCAGCTTGGTGTCATCTACAAGCTTGCTGAGGGTACACTTGATTCCACTGTCTATGTCATTGGCGAAGATATTAAACAGTACTGGACCAAGTACAAACCACTGAGGGACACCACTTGTCACCAACCTCCAGCTGGACATTGAACTGTTGATCACTACCCTCTGTTACAGATACTTAAGAAATGCAAATACTGTGAGCAGGATGCCAGTTATACATAAATTCTGTAAAAATAAAACAACAAAGTCAAAAGACATCAAGAGAAAAGAGTCTGTCACTGGACTAAAAACTACCTAGCATTTACCAAAATCTGTGGAACACATCAGAGGGTCTGAATAAGCAAGATTATAGAGAAAATGCTGGTCAGAACTCACGTAATGTTATAGTTTGTTGGCTGTAAAATATGTCCCACTCCTTTCCTGTTAGACAAGGTTGCCCATCATTTTGTGCTAGATAGAAATTCTAGACAATTTCCAGATTGTTAAAATTCAGCAATCTAACTTTAAAATCCTTCACAAAGAGTTATGGGGAAATGCATGTTGCACGTGTCAAACTGATAGGACATTTCCAAAACTACTTAATTCATCATTATCAAATGCTGATGAACTATGACACGGGCATTAGCTTGTCAGGCAAAATCATACTGTATTGTAGAATTTTAGAAACTCATATTTAAGATCTAGAGATAAATTCTTTGTCTTCATACTTGGTGGTCCTGCGTTTATAACCGTTGTGTTGTTTCTGCTAATGCCTTTCTAATGATTTTGATAAAAATCATAATTTTTCCTTTTTTTTATTTCCTTGCTTGTTATTAATCTTGAAATTTGCCTCGGCATCAGCAGTAATGTCAGCAGAGGTTTAAGAACTGAGGTGTGAATTACTCGCCTTTTCCTATACAGTAGAAACTGCAGAGAAAGATAGGATGGACCTTAATGACTGTAGTTTAAAGTTCCACATTTAGTTTAGTTTCACCAGACAACAGTCTAATACGCTTGAATAAAAATACTATAACAAAATTGTTTGTAAAATGGAGAAAGGTTCAGTGATTTTTTATGGAAAATTCAGTGACCAAAAGAAAGAAAAATCAGCAATGTTTTCTTCTGATTGATCTACTAATGGCTTAAATTAATTGCCTTGTTTGATAAGTATTTCACATTAGTCAATGATTTATAGCATGTCTTAAGTTTGGCTCTAATCACTTCATTAACATGGTTTTACATTTTTTTAAATGTGATTTGTGGTGAATTACATAATGAACCTTGTCTGTGTCTGTTCATGCCAAGCTACTAAGGAAAGCCAAAGCTGCACCAAGATGGCCTAGAAACATGACCTCCTTCATTACATCTTAGATATGCACTGCTGCAGCACGTCTCAAAGCCCTGATGAATACTTTTTCTCTGGTATTGAACACTTAATGAAATTTAAAGCAACTTGTCTTAGGAAAATCACACATGGATTAAAAACACAATTAGCTCCTACTGCCTCCCAAGACCGAGTACATATACAAGCAGAATTCTTCCTGAAGGCACAATAATAGCGTTCTTATAGCTGTGATGTTCTAAAATATATCAATGAGATGAAAAATGTGAAAACTGTTTCCTCCTGTAGAACTTGGTTGCACATATTCGCATTTCCTCCATTCCAGGGCTGAATCAAGCTCACTTGACCTCTGTCTTGGATTATGGCATACGCTAAATCAAGATGATGAAAACTCACTTTGCATTTGACATTCCTTCACTGCAGTAGGAAACACCATAAATAATGTTTTCTTCAAGTATACTTAGACTTATCTGCTCATTAGGTTCTGAGTGAGATTTGCATTGATTCACTTGGAACTGAATGAGTAATTACATACAGCCTGTGCTACTTATCTGTTCTCTAATAGTATGATCCTTAAAAAAAAAAGAAAAAAGACAGAAAGAAGTGAAGAAGAAAAGAAAAAAGAGAAAAAAGAAAGAAGAAAAAGAGAAAAAGAAAGAAGGAAGAGAAAAAGAAAGAAGAAAAAGAAGAAGAAGAAAAAGAAGAAAAAGAAAAAGAAGAAAAAGAAAAAGAAAAAGAAAAAGAAAAAGAAAAAGAAAAAGAAAAAGAAAAAGAAAAAGAAAAAGAAAAAGAAAAAGAAAAAGAAAAAGAAAAAGAAAAAGAAAGAGAAAAAAGGAAAGACAAAAGAAAGAAAAAAGGAAAGACAAAAGAAAGAAAAAAGGAAAAAGTATAATTTGCTTTTGGCATGTGATTTATACATGGTTAGTTACACTGAGATGTTTCTTGTGTAATGAATTTCAATTATTTGTTACACACTGATCTCATTACTACTGAAGTAAATGTGTCAGGTGTCTTTAAGATTCATGAGAAGTCATGTGTTTAGTCACTGAAGAAATAGGCAAAAAAAGATTGTACAGTTGAGATCCAGTTCTGCAGTTGGGAAGGACTATGCAATGAAGTACTCCCAGTGGGACTGGTATTCAGGGGCATACACCACTTCAGGATACTCAGAGACAGTAAGACTAACTGTTCTTTGCAAACATGTTTTCTGCTTTGGAGCAACTGGTCTTGAAATTAACACGCGTAAATTAAAAATAGAAACTGTGACATCCTGTGGAACTTTGGGTGCTAATAGACACCAGTCCACTTTTGTTAGCTGCTACTTTTGTTACCAGTGTGCAAGAATAACCTAAATGATGCTTATGGAACAGCTGACAATGTTAGGTTGAAATTATTAGCTATGTCCTTGCTGTTAATTGAAAAGATATGGATATTTCTAACTATTATTTTTGCTTTACAGAATACCCTAAAAGAGGGGGGGGGGGGGAAATTTTATTAAANTAAACTTTTTAAAATGTCTTTGTTGGAAAGCTATTAATATCCAGAAACAATCCTTTTCTTTTTTTTTTTTCCCAGCACTGTGTCTCAAACTGGTTGTTAGGACACCAGTCATCACCGCTTCAAATCTGTGCATCAGCTCCTATGAAGTGACCAAATGCCATCCATTCATTTCTTCATGAACAGGAGTCATGTCACCATAGAGAGAGGCACAAAAACTGTGTTTTGTTTCTGGTTCTGCTAGAGAAAGACCAGAACATGACTGAGCATTTAGAGAGTGGACAACAAAGAATATGCTGATCATTAAAACCTGCAGGTGTTCAGCTGGCCTTAGTGCCACTCAAGTCACTGGGAAAATGCAGTCCTATAACCGCAGAAATAAAAGATAAGATAGGTTGCAAGGGATCTCTAAAGGTCACCTTGTCCAACACTGTCAGCCAAAGCACAGGTGACTTAAAAGTTAGATCCAGCTTCAAAGTTACACCATGTTGCTCAAGTTCATATTCAGTGAAGTTCTAAATAAATCCATTGGTGGAGTTTCAATGCAGAGATTGTACCTCTGCTGGACTAAAACCAGTAGCTTTGGGTAGACATAAAAAAATTGTTCACCAGTGCCAGAAGCTGTCTAGATTGTTGAGAGAATGCTAAAGTTACATGGATTTTTCCTGCAACTGTTTATACTGCTGATTTATACACAGGATTTGTTATAGGTACGTGCATCATGTTTGCGGCGGGGGGTTTACAGCATTTATGCACAATTTGCGGGTATTGATTGCTGGAAAGTGTAATAATTCATCAAAAGAAGATCTTGCACACCTCTTGCACACATCCCTTAACTTCTAGTATGGTACACAATAGGTCTGAGGTGGTGTAAGTGAACAATCCAAAAAATCCCATAATTGAAGGGGAAAAAAAAAAAAGGTTTCTAAAAATCTGAATTCTCAGTGCAGTAAAACTGATCCCTAAAAAGACCTCTCAAAAAAGCACCTTTCAAGCTGCAGTGACCCTACGGAACATTAGAAGTTCAGCATGCAAGCTATTTCCTTAATGTTTTGTGTTTTTCAGTTGCCCTGAGCATGCTCAAGGATGCAAAGTTTGTATTTCTTTTGTAGTGCTTAAAAAAAAAANCAAAAAAAACCAAAAAGGAATTTGCATGTATTTTAAGTTCAGAAGATGTTTTAAACATAAGATAGATCAGCAACAGACCCCTTGAATTTCAGTCACTCTAAATGCCTTAGAGAAATCTTTAATAGAAACCATAGATACAGTTGCTACTGTGCGTAGTAAGGGAGGATTTTATTAACGAGAAACAGGAATAGATTTTTACAGTTTAAACAGTGACTCATTGAATGGCACAATGATGATCTATTTACTTATCTGTGAACCCATCTACCTGTCATCTTTCTTCATATACTTTACTGTATTGAATCTCATATATATATGAAAAAAGATGATGAGGCAAGAGACTATACTGCACATGAAGAATCATGCTGTCATTTCCAAATAAATTTCCTAACAACAACTGAAAAAAAAATATTGACTTTGATACATAATTTGAATATCTCAAGCTCTATTACAATATTTATCAAGGTTTTTTGTCATGGTAGAGTATGACAAGAGTCCTGGACAAGAGTCCAGGAATGAGCAGAAAGTGGCCTCAAATGTGTTACTAGTATTCCACGTTTCCTGAGAAGTTCAGTATTTTAGAGATATAGAAAGATAAGACTGAGCAACTTTCCAGTTCTTCCATTTCATCTAAAAGGTTATGTGTGATATTCTACATGTTCAGAGCTGAATATTCAGTGCTCAGTATTTAGTGCTCAATAGTTTTGTCCTTTCAGAGAGTTCTCATTGTAACTTTTTTCCTCCTATTTCAGTTTATAAGATCACTTATGTTGATATTGAGAATTATCAGAACAGAATTTAAAAGAAAGTAACAGAGCTAAATGATTGTATAATGCTAATTCAGGAACGTTTTCCTTTTCAGCTTTTGCACATAGTGTCTTTTATTGCCTCTGTGTTGTTTTCCTCAGAAGGTGTCTTTCTGCCTTTTCAGAGTGTACATGAAACACTCAAATAGGCAGTGCAGAACCACAGAATTCCAAGATCACAAAATGGTTGTGGGACCTCTTGAAATCATCTAGTCCAGCTTCTTCTCTGAGAGGTGGTTCAAGCCCTCAGTCATCTTCATGGCCCTTGACTGGACTCGCTTTGGTGTATTTCTCTCTCTGTAGTACAGGGGAGCCCAGCACTCCAGATGTGCTAGAGAGGAAAGATCACCTCTCTCCACCTGCTGGCAATGCTCTGCATAATGCAGCCCAGGAGGCTGTTGGCCTTCCTTGCTGCAAGGGTGCATTGCTGGTTCACGGACAGCTTAGTGTCCATCAGGAGTCCCAGGTCCTTCTCTGCAAAGTTGCTCTCCAGCAAGCTGGTCCACAACCTGTCCTAGTGCATGGAGTTATTCCTTCCCAGGTGCAGGACTGTGTTTCTCCTGCTTGGACTTTATGAGGTCCTTGCCAGCCCATTTCTCCAGCCTGTTGAGTTCTCTCTGGATGGCAGAACAAACACCTGGTCTGTAGAATATTCCTTCCAGTTTTTAATCACATCCAAACTTGCTGAGGGTGCACACTGTCACGGCATCCAGGTCATTCACAAGGAGATTAAATGGTGTATTAGCCCCAGTATTGACCTCTTGGGTGACTGTGCCCCAGCTGGACTTTGTGCTACAGTTCACCCAGTTTTCAATCCACCTTACTGTCCTCTTATATACTGTATGTGCTTCATCCATTTGTCAATAAGGATATTATTGGAGACAGTGTTGAAAATGTAAGGTAAACCACTCTCCCCTCATCCGCTGAGTGAGTCATCTCATCACAGAAGGCTGTCAGATTGGTCATGCATGATATTCCTAATACAAATCCATGGTGACTATTTCCAGCTATCTCCTTGTCCTTAGCGTGTGTAGAAATGCCTTCCAGGGTGATTTGTTCCATCACCTGCCCAGAGCTGCAGGGAAGACTGATCAATCTGTACTTTACAGGATCCTCTTTTTGGTTCTTGAAGACAGGAGTGGCATTTGCTTTTATCCAGTCCTCAGGAACCTCCCCTGGCTGCTGTGACCTTTTAGAAATAACTCAGATTGGCCTCACAATGACATCCATCAGCTTCCTCAGCGCTTGTAGGTGCAAACTGGACTTCTTTTTGTCCAGTTAGGTCACTCTCATAGTGTCTCCATATTCCTCCTGGGTCACCTGTCCCTGCTGCCACCGTAGAAGTCTGCGCCTCCTTTTTTTACAAGAGTTTAATGAGGACCTCCTTCTCCTTCTTTGCAAGCCTCTTGCTGCCTTTGCTTGACTTCCTGCATGTTGGCATGGAACATTTTTGAGGTTGAAGAGGGGACCTCTGAATAGCAACCACCTGTTCTACCCTTTTTTCTTCTGGGCTGTATCCCATGGGATTCTTCCAAGCCGGTCCATGAACTGGCTGAAACTTTATTTTTAAAAGCTCTTTTGCAAGTTAGAAATGTAAAATAGGAAAAGTTTGTAATCTTTTGGGCATCTGCCTTTTTTTTTTTTTTAAGGTTAGTAGATGGCTTTATTTCATTTTCTTTTTCCCTGGAGGAACAGTGGTAATTATTGGTAAAGAAATGTTGCTAACAAGCACAAGGAAAAACATAAAACAGTGGACACACAGAAATAAGAGATTCTGAGATCAAACTAATGGATTCTGACTTCACTTAATTTAAGATCAGGAACTGAGAATGTTTAGACACATACAGATTGTGTTTTTTAACTCATATGTTTACGTAAAAAGAATGATGATCATTTCACTGGCTGTCTTTGCTACTTACCTAAACCAGGCCTAAAACATACCTGCCAAAACCTGCTGCGTCGAATTACCCCTGAAGACACCAGCAGGAACAGAACTGTAACTGAAAACGACTGATCGCTTAATCACAACAAAGGAAGAAAAATAAATCTTCAGTGCAGAAGGCTCGGGTCTCAGGCAACAGCCCTATGAACCAGCAAATAATGGCACAAATTGTCAGTTGATGGTGTTCAGTTCATTAAGACATCAAGCTAACAAGCATATATGGGGGAGAAAGATAGCAGTACTTACAATACGTGTCTTGAGAATTGTTTTCTTTCTTACCAGTGAGAAGAGATTGGGGTATTTGCTATTGAACAACTGTTCTGAATTGCCCTAATTCAAGAAAAAATCCTTAAACTTGTGTAATAAAACTGATCAATTCTCATTACCTTTTTAAAAAGCCTAAGCTAACTATAGCTTTTAGGTGTCTGGGGATAAACTAGGGAGGAGTTTACAGTTACTTAAAGAGAAAAGGGAGGAAATTCTTGTTTAAGCATCTAGTCATTTTCCCAAAATTCAGCTCCCAAACCACCATATTTTAAGCCTCATTGTTAAGTACTTTTTAAACAGGCTGTGTATTTTTTTATTGTTCACTGTATATTATAACCTCAAAAGTATTATTTCTTCACTTCTTTTGTCCTCTATGTCCATAGATCATTGATTTTTACCTATGGTACTAATGGAGCTTGAAATTACTTTGCTTTCATAGTTGTGTGCTAGCGTGGCAGAAGGTGGCTGAACTCGGAGCAGGATTTGGACCAAGCTCTGCTCCCACACGTTGCCCATACAGGTCTCTCTTCAGAACTGTGTGGCTGCTCGGAGCTGCTTTCTTGAAGCAACTATATGGTCTGTCATCTGAATGTGCCCTTAAGCATTTGAGTCCTTCTGCAGAACTATTTTACAATATGTTCTTCTGTGACTTACAATATTTCTTCCTGTGTGGATGACATTTGATGAATTTATATAAATAATGAGAGTTACTCCTATTATATATAGATATAATATAGAGCAGGCATATCAGGTAGAGGAAGTCTCTAAACAGTCTCTAATTTGCAGTCATTCCTGATTCAGCTTTGGGGTGGACCTGAACAGGGCAGAGACAAATTGGAGGGACAGAGTTTGGGAGTGCTGATGTGGAACAGTGTAGCAGGTCCAGCAAACCTACCATGACATTGTTCTTGAATGGCAATGGCGAGGAAAGGCCTTTTGTTCCTCCATCCCCTGCCTTGGAGCCGATTCCACAGTCTGCCCATGAACTGCCACTTTCTGCAGAGCAGTGAAAATGGTGGCTATGCAGCTGAAGAGCGGAATCCGTATGGTACGTTTTAGGGAAGTCCTGTCCTGGAGCTGCAAACATCCCTGTGTTCTCCTCAGGCTTCTCCTTCCACTTTTGCTAGGTGGGAAAGAACAGCTTTCTTCCACCCACCTCCTCATCCAGCACTGTCACAGTGTAGATTTGTTAATGAAATGATTCTGGACCTTAAAAGAAATAGGAAGATTTAGCAAGGCATTTATCAAATATGGCAGCAGGGAATGACATTCAGCTGAAATAAATTCACACACACTATCTAATTCAAATAGTGTGAATAACAGTAGACGGAATATCAGACATGTTGAGCAGTGGGATTTTAAATTCAAGTCCTTAATTCTCAATTCTGTTAGGAATTGCATTTCGGCAGACTGAAGGAGACTCAGGATGACCCAGAGGACCATCAGAGACTACAGTACCACAGCATTGTAGGTGACAAGAGTTGCTCTGAGGCTATTATCGTTTGTTCATAGTGGTAGAAGTGTACAGCCCGGAAACTGAAATTTCAAGAGTTTTAGGTACTTGAAATTTGATTATACATGATGGTTCTTTTACTGATGACTTAATTTTCTTCTTTTTTTTTTTTTTCCTGAAATAAGATAATTCTGAATCTTAAAAAACTTTGTACTATAAATAAGCCCTAGTTTGGGGTGGGGAGGATGTTTGGAAAGGAGGAGTATTTTTCACAGTGAATGTACCATTTCTATGTATTAATCCAGGGCAACTGGGGGACAGTCCAAAGACTAAAACCACCTGAGCAGCACGCACCGAACTCCATGTGCTACGAAGAACGTACCTTAGCAATTTCAAATTTAAACATGCCAAGTTTGTGCAGATGAATAAACAAGAAAGAGATGAGAGAAAATGTTCCCAGGCACAAAATGTTCCTACCCTCCCCTAAAATACGTTAGTGAAATTGTACCAATGAGCAGTGGGGCACTGCAAAGAAATTTGTCGCATCCAGAAGGGACTGATTTGCCGTTATGTTTGCAGCTGAACACCCCTGCCAAATTCTGCTCCAAGGACTTGGGTCAGATGCAGTGTCTCTGTCCCACAGGAAAATTCCCACAGAAGAGCTTGACTTTGATTTCAAGTATTTCCTAGAAGCATAAAATCCTTTCTTCCTGCCCTAGGATTGGATTTGGTGACTGCTACCTTCATCTGCTTCCCCATCATGTGAGATCACTGTCTTCCTGCTAAAGGTTACAGTTTTCTTCAGAAACTCACCCTTAAACTCTCCCCCTCCACCCCCACCCCAAAAAAAAAAAAAAAAAAAGAAAAAGCAAACCCAAAAACCATGTAGAAACACAGATGCACAGATGCATACAGACACACATCTCTTCTGGAGGTGTATGTAACTTTTGTTGTAGCTTCTTCATTGCCCTGCAGTCCTTCTACTCACTCTCATTTTGCTTGTGATTTCACTACTTGAGATAGGGATGAAGTGCTCAAAATCTCCTCTTGAACTTTGGTATTTTGTCCATATCTTGTTTAGAACTCTGGAAACTTGAAGTATCCACAAATTATTTGCTGCTTACAGTCACCTAGATGCTTAGCATCATTTAGAAACCTTTTGAAAAGACATAACCCTCCTCCTCTCCATGCAAAGCAGAATGTTTAATATTAAAGCTGTGACCGCAGCATTGTTTACCGACATTTGGTCAAGCTTTTTAATTGAGAGCCTCTTGCAGTAAATGTATCACAAGGCTACACAACAGTCATCCTTGCAACAGGTTGTCTCATTTACTGCAGGAAGATGTCTGGTTTGGAAATGACAGTCTGTAACATAATGCGCAATGAGTTTATCCCTTTTGGTTATTTTTGGAACTTAAGAAGGCAGTCATCATCAATGCTTTTGAGATGGGCATAGATCTGGTAGTTGTTTATGGTTGTTATTGATGTGTTTGCTTGTTTGTTTACTGTTTAGCAAGGTTCTAATATGAGTTTCCCTACGCTTTATCTGCCAAGTACAAAGGTCCCTTCCAACCTCAGCGATTCTACGATTCTATGATTCTATGATTGATGTTTGAATCACTAACATACCTATAAAAATAGAATTTCTTAGTGTTTGAAAAATTCTAGTAATTCCCTTTCAGTTCAGATATAAAAAAGCCAAATGTAGACAACATAGTTAATGAAACCTTTTATTTTTTTCATCTTTTCACACACTTTCCTTGCAAGAATGGATTTTCAACTATCTTATTGGCTAAAAACTCATTTCCTAAGGAAGCATCATGCCCTTTTCATGTAAGATGAAAATCCACTCTCACCTTCACAACCAAATCTCCCTCGGGTTTCTGTTTGGCTTTAAAACCTTAATTCTGCCATGCCTGTCCAGACCGCCTGTTATGATAATTTAATTATGACATTAATCTTTTTTCTTTTCCTTAATATTACCTTTCAAGCCCCCATAACTTTCTAACTTTTAGAAATGCTAATATCTCTCAGGAAAAGCCTGCTAAAAAGACTTCTAATGACACAGTGCTTAGCCAGCCGTAAGTAAGTCATTAACACATTTTGAGGGAAAACAAGCCCTTCCCCCAAAGACCTGTATTGTTGAAAGTAGCAGTTAGGATCAAAATTCCATATATTTATAAGCTTATGTTAGACTCCCATATGAAAAAAAAAGGGTAAAATTTGATCATAATGGTTCAAATTGACACAGATGATAGTCTCACACTTTGAGACAATAATTGACTTTTATGATCCTTTGCTCATGACTTGAAAGGACAGCCTGATAGGCGATATAAATTTGCTGTCATTGCCTTCCTCATTGCCTTACTTTATGTAAATGTCTACTTAAAAGCTTCTCCCAGCAGTTGTGGGGAAAACAAACAAACAAAAAAAAAACTCCAAACCAAATGAAAACAAGAAAAAAACCTCAGTAGAAAGTAATTAACAAACTAAACAACTTTCCCTCAAAATGTATATGTCAGTTCTTAGACTCATTTGTGGTCTGCACCCTTTGAAATATGAATCATTTATATAGTGATCACTTACATAGTGGATGTGGAACTCATACTACTCAAGAATTTTAGTCTTATTTCCAAAACTTTCAAGGATCAAAGAATTGATCCTGTCCCAGTACTGACCCCTAAGGAACACCACTCATCACTGGACTCATCTTGGACATCGAGTCATTGACCTCAACTCTTTGACTGCAACCAGCCAGCTAGTTCCTTATCCACCAAGTGGACCATCCATCAAATCCCTGTCTCTACAATTTAGAGACAAGGATGTGGTGCGGGACAGTGTCAAATGCCTTGCATGAGTCCAGCCAGATGACATTAGTTGCTCTTCCGTTATCCACCAATGCTGTAACGCCATCATAGAGGCCACCAAATGTGTCAGACATGATTTGCCCTTAGTGAAGGTCACCAATCACCTCCTTACTTTCTATGTGCCTTAGCAGAGTTTCCAGGAGGATCTGCTCCAGGATCTTGCTGGGCACAGAGGTGAGACTGACCAGCCTGTAGTTCCCCGGGTCTTCCTTTTTTTTTCCCCTCTTTAAACATGGGGGTTATGTTTCCCCTTTTCCAGTCAGCAGGAACTGCACCGGACTGCCGCGACTTCTCAAAGATGATAGTGGCTGGGCAACTTCATCTGCCAGTTCCCTCAGGACCCACGGATGGATCCCATCAGGTCCCATGCATTTGTGCACCTTCAGGTTCCTCACAAGGTCTCAAATCTGATCTTCTCCTACAGTGGGCAGCTCTTTGTTCTCCCAGTCCCTGCTTTTGCCTTCTGCGACTCGGGTGGTGTGGCTAGAGCCCTTGTTGGTGAAGACCGAGGCAAAAAAGTCATTGAGTACCTCAGCCTTCTCCATGTCCTGGGTGGCCAGCTCTCCCATTTCCTTCTGGAGAGAGCCCACATTTTCCCTAGTCTTCCTTTTATCACTGACATAGCTGTAGAAGATATATCTCTTTTAAAACTTGTATTTCCTGTTAAAAAATTACTTCTGGAGGCCAAGTGATTTTATATGTAGTATGCATGGCATTGGAATAAAAGGATGGTACATTAATAACAAACAAAAGGAAAAAAAAACCACTTTTTACCATTGATAGAAAAAAATCTGTGTCATGATTAGAGTTTCCATCTCCCTGCTAACATGCAATAGAGACAATACCCCACTTAGTAAGGTTGTATTAAGCGAAAAATCAAAGGTGAGTTTAGTGGGACTCTTAAAACAGAGCAGGTATGTGTGATGGGAGGTGTGGGCTTCCTTTATCCACACTGTGACGTTGCCTTTCTTGCCAAGGAAAACAATGAGAAAGATGTCATCTTTAAGAGGAGGAAGGAGATTTTGATCAATCAGGTCTGTCCACTGCCCTAGCTGTCGAAATAGGACATGCATAGTCTGGGACAAGCTAAAGCGTGCTCTCTAAAGCAGATGCAAGGCAGCTGGGGTTATTGCAGGAAAAGCCTGCAATAAGTCAAATTTTTAGCATATCAGCATTCATTTACTCCATTCTTCATGTAAAAAGGATGATTTTTAAATGCTGCATGCTTGTTTTAATAAAATGATTGACTGCAGTATTTAAAAGAAGAAAAGCAACAAAAAAAATCTCAGTTTCACCCATCTGCTAAGACACCAGGAAAAAACGCAAATCATTTCTTCACTTCATCTAGCCTAATTTTTTTTTTTTAATTAAGAGCAGAGGAAGTACATAAATTAAAAAAAAAATATTAGTTTAATTGAACTTTATTCTGTTTTTCTGATTCAATATGATAGTTTTCTCATCCATTTTTTCCAGTGCACTTTGTTTTCTCTGTGTGAGGTTTAAAAATACTGAGAAACTCACCATGCAGAAAAAAGGAGGGAAATGTAATCTTCTATAAGAGTACTGAAGTTATAACGTGCCTACATAGACACAAGCAAAAGATATTTTGCAAAGAGATAATTGATTCTATAAATAAAAGAGCCCATATAGCTTCGTTAGCTGGGTTACAGCTCCAGGGACTATGATGTATCACTCCTCAGAACAAATGTTAACCTTTGCAAGAATGTTAGAAATACATATGTTCCTCTCCTTAAATAATGCACTGCACATTACTTTAGATAAAGTTACTAATAGGAGTTCACATTTACCTTATGTAAAATTACCATGGAGAGTTATGACAAGCATAACCATATGTGCTTGCAGGGTTTTGAGCCAAACCACAGAAATAAGACTGTTTTGTGTGTGGACTACTGTAAGAATAGCTGTCAAGAAATAACATATAAAGAACATTTAGAAGCCTGTTGTTCTCCAGCGGAAATAGATGCAGACACCTTTGCGTATGTGGGCTTTGGGTATTTTTTTAAAAAAGCAAGTATGGTCCCAGATTTGAAGTTGCCATTATTTTTCTTTTAAGATCAAATGTTAAAACTTGTAAAAGTAACTCAAAATATAGTTGCCTAATAATCAACAATGTTTCTGTAGTTCACAAAAAGTATATTCCTTAAGATTCCTCTAAAAAAGAATAAAAAGTTAAATCAGAAAAATAAAATATATTTCTTTTAATCCTTCATTGTGTCTGAGCTAACACAATTTTCTTTTTCTTTGCTTTTAAATATGCTAGTAGTAACAAGTAGAAAAATTAATATTTAAATCTCTAGTTTTCATAAAATGATTTAACATGAATCCTAAGTTGAAACAAATCTTTAGGTTCAAATTGAAGAGACATGACAGTGAAAACAAACATCTCCTGATGGTTCTGTGCTCTTAACTAGGACATATGGCTCACACAAGTATTTTTAACCTCCTTTTTTTTTAAAAAAAAAAGGGGGTTACTTGATTTTGAGCAGTTTGACTTCATTTTCACCAAGTTTTGTAAAAATTGCAATGTACAAACTAAAGAAATAAGGAATAGGTGAATTAGAGTTTTCCAGCATTGCAAATTTTCATTTGACTTCATTTATCTGTGTATGAAACTATTTGTCTTATTTCAATGCAAAAGAAAAATCTCAATTCATATATAACAAACACACCCACCTCCAAAAAAAACACAAACCCAACCCAAACCCAACCCTTCAGAAATTCAGTATTCCCCTGAAAGATTGAAGTAAGCGAGGGAATTAATGTGAATGACACTGTTCATAAAAGATGTCTGCCACATTGTGTTACTGACTCCTAAACTGTTCGGTGCAGCTTAGCGAAACTGTATCGTGATCCTCTTTTTGGAGCAAAGGATTCGGCTACTGAAACTCACTTTGAGAAACAAGGACTACTCGGGGCTGATGGGGTCCAGTTGTCAGAGAAGGGGAAGAGCACCTTCGGTCAGAGTCTTGCCAAGCTGGTGAAGAGGGCTTTAAACTAAAGATGCCATGGAAGGGGAGCCTCGGTCCCTCCCACTCTTACCAGTTAGATGCCAGTGCCAGCAATAGATACCCAGAGCCTGAAGAAGGGTCGCAAGTCAGCAGGAGAGCACCTGGAGTGCAGCACAAAGGAATTCCTGCCTCTCCAGCCAGTAAGTCATCTTCATCAGAGGCCCAACTTAAATGCTTCTATGCAAATGCACCTAACATGGAGGAGTTGGGACATGAGCACACTTGCAGAGCTATGATCTTACTGGCACCATGGAGACATGATAGGATGGCTTCTATGACTGGAGTGTTGGAATGGAAGGATATAGGCTTTTCAGGAAGGACAGGTAGGGGAAACGAGGAGGGGGTGTCACCCTCTATGTCAAGGACCAGTTGGAGTGCATGGACCTCCACCTGGGGATGAATGAGGAGACAACTGAGAGTTTATGGATCAGGATTAAAAGGAACGCAGTGACAGGTGACATTGCAGTGAGGGTCTGCTACAGGTCACCTGACCACAAAGACTGAGAGGATGAAGCCCTCTATAGACAGATAGGAACCACCTTATGTTCACAAACCCTGGTCCTCATGGGGAACTTCAACCACCCTTATATCGGTGATTGGTGATTATCCGTGAGGTGATTGGTGACAGCCAGCATGGCTTCACTAAGGGCAAATCATGTCTGACACATTTGGTGGCCTCTATGATGGCGTTACAGCATTGGTGGATAACGGAAGAGCAATGACATCATCTGGCTGGACTTGTACAAGGCATTTGACACTGTCGCACACCACATCCTTGTCTCTAAATTGTAGAGACAGGGATTTGATGGATGGACCACTCTGTGGATAAGTAACTAGCTGGCTGGCTGCAGTCAAAGAGTTGAGGTCAATGACTTGATGTCCAGGATGAGTCCAGTGATGAGTGGTCTTCCTCAGGGGTTGGTACTGGGGCCAGTGCTGTTTAACATCTTTGTCAGCTACATGGACAGTGGGATGGACTGTAACTGCAGCAAGTTTGCCCACAACACCAACCTGTCTGGAGTGGTTGACACACTGGAGGGAAGGTATGCCATCCAGAGGGACGTGGACAGGCTGGAGAGGTGGGCCTGTGCCAACCTCATGCAGTTCAACAAGGCCAAGTGCAAGGTCCTACACCTGGGTCAGGGCAATCCCAAGCACAATACAGGCTGGCTGGAGAATGGATCGAGAGCAGCCCTGAGGAGAAGCACTTTATGATGTTGCTGGATGAGAAGCTCAACATGAGCCAGCAATGTGCACTTACAGCCCAGAAAGACAACCGCATCCTGGGCTGCATCAGAAGAAGCGTGGCCAGCAGGGCGAGGGAGGTGATTCTCCCCCTCTACTCCACTCTTGTGAGACCCCACCTGGAGTACTGTGTCTGGCTCTGGAGGCCCCAACATAAGAAGGACATGGACCTGTTGGAGCGGGTCCAGAGGAGGGCCATGAAGATGATCAGAGGGCTGAAGCACCTCTCCTGTGAGGACAGGCTGAAAGAGTTGGGGTTGTTCAGCCTGGAGAAGAGAAGGCTCCAGGAAGATCTTCTAGCGGCCTTCCAGTACTTCCAGGGGGCCTACAAGAAAGCTGGAGAGGGTCTCTTGATCAGGGAGTGTAGTGATAGGACAAGGGGTAATAGTTTAAAACTGAAAGGGGGTAGATATTAAGAAGAAATTCTTTACGCTGAGGGTGTTGAGACACTGGCAAAGGTTGCCCCGAGAGGTTGTTGAGGCCCCATCCCTGAAGGTGTTCAGGGCCAGGTTGGATGGAGCTTTGAGCAACCTGGTCTAGTGGGAAGTGTCCCTGCCTATGTCAGGGGGGTTGGAACTAGATAATCTTTAAGGTCCCTTCCAACCCAAACCATTCTATGATTCTATGAAATTACCCTTAATTCCAGCTAGACCAAAGTAAATTATTATTAATTTACGAAATCCACACAAGATAACATTGCTATCACATTTACAGGAAGGAAAGATAATGTACTTATTCCAAGAATATGTTCTGAAGGACCTTTTCTCCCTCTTTGCATCCATCCCACAAGCTGTGTCCTGCTGAAACAGGAGGAGGCCCACAGGGAAGCTGCCTGTAGGTCCACCTACTCAGAGACTTCACAGCAAGGTGTTCACTTAAGCGGGGTGGTACACAGGGAGGAGGGCAGGCAAGAGGAAACACAATGGAAACAAGAAGAAAAGACATTGTCACCATAGTTGTAGCCTGGATAAGCAGTGACAGTGTTGCTTTCAGAGGGGCCAAGAAACATGGTTTCTCAATAACTTGTTGACTGAAAGAAGCCTGGAAATTTAAGCAGAAAAATTATATCCCATAGGCTGACTATTTCTGTGTTCAAGAAACACTATTGTTCATACTTCTGATAAATGAAAAGGACTGAACCAAAAAAAAAAATCCAAACTATAGGATGTTTCCCATATCCTGTGTTTCTGAAAAGAAATAACTTAGAAACCTCCTGAATTTTGGCTCATTGATTAGCTAAAATGTGAGTATTAACATACACTTCAATGATACAATGGAAAGAAAACTTTTTAGTGAAATAAAAAAAAAAAAGGGCAAACACTCTGAATGATGCCAAGGAGGTATTGTAGCAAGCCACACACGTAGACTCCTCATATTTCAGCAAAGGTAGATTGCCTGTGACATACCTGATCTCATTTTTGCATCTAGCACTTAATATTTAGAAATGACTTTAAGGGCTAGAACACTTGTCCATTTAGCAAAGGTTTGAAATTTCTCATCTCTGAATTTCTTCAAAGTGATCCTTTTGGACATGAGCAATATGTTTCATCTTATTATAGGTAATGAGCTTTCTTCAATCTTCTAGACAGACATGAAAATAAGGGATAATATAAGTTTAAAAGATACCAAATGTGTGAAAGACAACCCCTTTTAGAGAGAACAATGGCTGATCAGCTCGGAAATAAACAGACAAAACCCCAGAACTCTTAGATGATCTTTGCAATAGTCTTTTCCAGGGTATCTGGGGTGGCTAGTTTCTGTAGACAAGGTTTTTCAGGTGTATGTCTGTGGTCAAACTTCAGCGTCCTGGATTGAGGTAAAACACAACCAATTTTCTTTTCAGTACCTTTACTTTTTAGCTGGGCCTCTTCTAAATCCTGAAATTAACAGCATATTGTGCAGACAACGTTTGCTTTCAGAGTGATAAGACCAATGTTTACAGTTGATGCCCAGCAACAACCCCATGCAGCGCTACAGGCTTGGGGAAGTGTGGCTGGAAAGCTGCCTGGCAGAAAGAGACCTGGGGGTTCTAATTGACAAGCGGCTGAATATGAGCCGGCAGTGTGCCCAGGTGGCCAAGAAAGCCGGTGGCATCCTGGCTTGTATTAGAAATAGTGTGGCCAGCAGAAGTAGGGAGGTGATTGTGCCCCTGTACTCAGCACTGGTGAGGCCACACCTCGATGTACAACATCTAACACCAGGCTTTCATGGTTGGAGTGTAGAAGTGATGCTCCAGAGGTGACACTCTCCAACATGACCTGGAAAGTGCAGAGGCAAGCTATTGCCTGAGCAGAGCTGTAAACTACAGCACCCTAAAACCATCCTTGAAAGGTAATCATACATGTTGTTAAACAGAACTGACACTGCAGTAGGGAAGGACAGTCAGGACCTCAACCCATCAGGCAGCTTTTTCTTGGCTTGTTTTATGGTATAGGGCACATTTACAAACTGAACATTGATCCTCTGGGTTATACGTGCTCTAGATTTGAACTGATTGTTTTATACTCCAGTTTCATTGTTTTTTTCTGTAATGAGAACTTTAGTCACTGGAATTAGCTATTGCTGAATAATGACAGGGAGTAATCTTTGATTTACTTTAGTTTTACACTACAACCTCAGATATGTGTCCTCCTGACTATCCAATTTCTAATGGCTCTGTAGCAAATAACTTCTACAAATGTGAAAGCAAGCATTTTACTTGATATAAACTGAAATGATTGGATAGAAGTGAAATACACTGTTGATGAGCAACCAATTTTCATGTAATTGCTCAGCTGTCTGGCCTACAATCCTTCAGAAAATAGTCCTGAAAACAGACAAATAGCCCCTGTTACAACACAATCAGTTTAGGTTAGAGCAATCACTAACTTAAAATTTTGCTTTGTGTTGCAAGCAAACTATTTCTGTTATGGTGTTACTTTTTTCTGTATGTTGCTGAGATAGAGCTCCTGTAAAAACAAGAGCTTAAGGTCATACAAGGCAACAGTCCCTCTCAAGGATAAGAAGCTCCCCTCTGAAAACATTGAGCAAGAACCATCAAACTTTTGATTTCCAAAGCAATTTGCGCAGCATTTGATTTAAAGTGAGCCAGAATTTTAAGAGAGTCCTAATTCTTTCAACATGGTAAGGTAAAATTGACAGTCAACTTTAATTTGTGGTGTATCATTTTACCAAAAATCAAAGCCTAGTTCCATCCAGACAAGAATCACTCAGCATTACAGGTTGGAACACTTGTTTATGCCTCAAATGGAAAAAAAAAAAAAAAAGTTGTAATTTTTTATCAATTTTTTTCTCTGGACTGTTACTCCTTATAGGGCTTCAAGGTTCATTGGAAATTGTGAGATAATCCATTTTACTAAAAATAGAAATAAAAGATAATATAAGAACAGAAAACCAGATCCCAGGGTAGCTCTTTTCTCATCAAACTCAGTATCTCTACAAAATTTGGTGAGTGCGAGTTTTAATCAAAATACTTAAATTAAAATAAGTTGCTGAACTTAGCGTTGGTGGATAGTTACTGTCATGTACTATAGATTGAATGAAGTCTTGCACAACTGCAACCTATAAAATCTTTAGGTTCTTTTTCTGTGTAGAAAGCACTATATGGGAGAAATTAATAAAAGAAGGTGCAGAGGAAATTACCACTTAAGTCTGCTCTAGGTACCTAAATAAGAGGTTTGATTATAAGGGCTGCTGAGTATTGCAATCCCCATGTTTGTCAATAATAATCACAGATACTCAGCACATATTAAAATAGAGCCACTTGTTTAGATGTCTGGTTCCAAATGCCTCACAGTACTTGGCCACGTTTAGAACTGGTCTCAACATTGTCTGTTCCCAACAAGAAAAATTTTCATTGTTGGGAATTAAAAAATACTCAGGTCACTAATATGGCACTTCGAAAAGTAAACCTTACATGCATTATAAAGGTTAATGAATTCATCCTGGAAAAGTAGTATTCATTATCTCCTTTCCATTCTTTTCTGTCTGCAATTTTTCTGTGAAAAAGTTCAGTCCCTCAAATAAGGATCATAAAAAAAACATTTGATTGGTCAGCTGCTTTTCTGAAAACAGCTGAGAGATATAATTCTCAAAGGCATGTTTGTGTGGCAAATCTTAAAAAGGTTTTAGATCAAACTGTTATCTGATCACAAAAGTAATTTCTTGCCTGTATGGGATGACCACTTAAAGCTAGAAATTAAAACTTAGATCTGATTTCTATACAGGTGAATATTGATCCAACTGACTGTGACAATGTGGACAGTGTCAATAGAATCACAGAATCACAGAATGGTCAGGGTTGGAAGGGACCTCTGGAGATCATCTAGTCCAACCCCCCTAACAGAGCAGGGTCACCTGCAGCAGTTGCACACGACGGCATCCAGGCGGGTTATGAACGTCTCCAGAGTGGGAGACTCCACAACCTCTCTGGGCAGCCTGTGCCAGTGCTCTGCCACCCTCAAAGGAAAGAGGTTCCTCCTCATGTTAAGATGGAACTTCCTATGTTCAAGTTTGTGCCCGTTACCTCTCGTCTTATCACTGGGCACCACTGAAAAAAACTGTTCCCATCCCCCTGACACCCTCCCTTGAATTATTTATAAGCATTAATAAGATCCCCCCTCAGTCTTTTTTTCTCTGGACTAAAAAGACCCAAGTCTCTCAGTCTTTTCTCATAAGAGAGATGTTCTAATCCCCTAATCATCTTTGTAGCCCATTGCTGGACCCTCCTGGTTCTGGTTCCAGCAGGGATGGGGTTAATTTTCCCAAGGAGCTAGCAGTGGACACAGGTATTCCATGCCATGTGACCCATGCCCAGGTTTTTAAGGGGGAGCTAGCCGGGGGAGGGGGCAGGAAGTTGTGGCTTGTAGTGGGCTGCGGAGGTCTGGGTCTGGTCGGAGAGCAGCGGCACTGTAATCGTGTTTATATATTCCTTTACCAGTGCTATTGTTATTGTTTTCTCTTCCTTTTGCTGTTCCATTAAATTGCCTTTATCGCAACCCACAAGTTTTTTCCTTTTTATTCTTATTTTGCCCACGGCTGTGGGAGTTGTGCGAGTGGACACATGGTTCTTTGTTGCCAGCTGAGGCCAAACCACAACACCCTCTCCAGCAGTTCCCTGTCCTTCTTGAACTGGGGAGCCCAGAACTGGACACAGTACTCCAGATGTGGCCTCACCAGGGCAGAGTAGAGGGGGAGAATGACCTCCCTCCACCTGCTGGCCACACTCTTCTTGATGCACCCCAGGATGCCATTGGCCTTCTTGGCCACCAGGGCACATTGCTGGCTCATGGTCATCCTGTTGTCCCCCAGGACTCCCAGGTCCCTTTCCACAGAGCTGCTCTCCAGGAGGTCAGCCCCCAACCTGTACTGATGCATGGGGTTGTCCCTCCCTAGGTGCAGGACCCTGCACTTGCCCTTGTTGAATTTCATAAGGTTCCTCTCTGCCCAATTCTCTAGTCTGTCCGGGTCTCACTGAATGGTGGCACAGTCTTCTGGTGTATCACCCACCCTTCCCAGTTTTGTGTCATCAGCAAACTTGCTGATGTTGGTATCTAAAACCAACACATATTCAATGATGCAAACCAAGATCATAAGAATGCAGGAATGCCTAAGCACTGTTCTTACAAACATAGCCAAAGTAGAGGATGCTGAAAGCTTTATGACATCAACCTGCATCATCTTTTAAAATGATGCAAGGGAATTTTTGACAAAATATTTCCCCAAACCAGTAATTTGGCTCACTGAAAGTTTAAAGATCTTACATCTCTTTGTCCTAACATTTACATGATGTTGACGGTGGAGAAGTTGATACAACAAAATAATAAAACAGACTTTTTCTGCCGGATGTGCTGAAGCCAACCTAAAGTGGGGATGAAAAGAGTGGGAAAGGCCCGGGCTGAGATCTCAGGGTGGGGAGGGCCATGGGAGGAGTGGAAGATTGTTTTCATATATGTGTATCTGTATATATTCAGATACAGAGTTTGAGTTCATGCAAAAAAATAACCCTTCTTCTCTATACTGTTTTGGTGATAAAATACGTCATTCGGAAAAATTAATTTGGTAAGTTTAGTGCTCCTTAACAACAGCTTCCTTTTACTTCTGTAATCAACAGCTTCATGTTGACTCATGTTGCTGTATCTGAGTCTAGTCTTTTTTGTTTATTGTTATTTTTCATCCCATCATGGTGTCCTTGTTTAAATCCTTTGTTAGCAATCTTTTAATTTCAGCAGTGACTGTTGATGGCCTTTATATTTGACAATGCAGCAGCTATGTACAGTACATTAAACTGAAACCAATATTGATTCATTAAGCTCCTGCTCTGGAAGGGCTTTCCATGGCCCCAATTCAGTAGCACTTTCAAGAACTCTCTAAAGTGGTTTCCAGGCTACATAGGGATTGCCTGAAGCAGTAGAAGACCCACATAATGTGAAATAAATTTAGTATTGTTAAGTCTGCTGCCGTCTGCTTAACTCCTTAACTTAATCTCTATACAGAGATTATCTCTTAACTTAATCTCTATACAGGTTGTAAGGACTGAAGGTCTCTCTTTGCGTTGGATTGTACTCACTGAATGTGTACATTAAGTGTTCTTGGTTTTGTGCAAATGTAATCCGCAGGAGTTTTTGCCATAAATCAGCTGGAAGCAGTTTTGGCTTTGCAGGATGTTGATCTCATCCAGATGTCAGAGAACAAATGGTGAATTTCCTCATAAATCTGCATGGTCCCAAGTGATTATTGGACGTAGGTTTTAGCCTCCACTATGGATGGATAGTCCAAGATAGTAAGCACATGGTAAGCAGTACCCATTCATTAACCTCTGCAATCCTCTATTCAAAGGGAATTGCATTTAGAAAATGTGTGGCTATCATCCAAATGTATTTTTCAGCAGAAGTAATCAGGAAGAAACCTCTTAATGGGGACTTTTATTGCTTGCAGAAGCAGATTTGTGAGCTATCTGGAAAAGGTGGTAGTACCCCATATGAGAGAGCCAGCTGGAACAGTTTTAAGTTCCTCAAATACTGGAATATGCTGACAAATGCTCAGATAGACAATAACTTGCAAGTATTGCAAGTACAAGATAGACACTGCGTTTTAAAAAATTTCTGTGTGCTGTTGATGGCTTCTTTAAATATAACATAGCTCTTTTGCTAGGAAAATAAAGACTGCTTAGTTAACAGATTTGCATCTGCTTTTTTAAGTGGTTGAGGACCCTTCACACATGAGCCATGAATCCTGTGTCCTGGAGGGAGAGAGCACAGGGGGAAAGATGCACTTAAGCCAACAAAGGCTGTGGGACGCTAGTGCCATAGCTGTGTGACCAACTCACATTTTTATTACAGACATGTTAATAAGACATCAGCTGTGTTCTTGGGGTATTAGTACATTTTCACCACCAGATCTCTGAAGTATATCACTGGAATTTGAATTTTTAATGTGTCTTGCTCACAGATCCAAATAATGTGATTGTTCTGTTCTCTCAGTCTCCAAACCCACATAGATTCCCAGTTTGAATAATACATTTANTAACTTGCAAGTATTGCAAGTACAAGATAGACACTGCGTTTTAAAAAATTTCTGTGTGCTGTTGATGGCTTCTTTAAATATAGCACAGCTCTTTTGCTAGGAAAATAAAGCCTGGTTAGTTAACAGATTTGCACCTGCTTTTTTAAGTGGTTGAGGACCCTTCACACATATGCATATGGATATGCAGTTATATCCACAATTTAGCATAAAAGTGTGCCTTTGTTAATTATTATCTTTCTAGTCAATTGTTTGTTCAGCTGGAGGTAAGCCTTTTCTGTTGAAAAAGCAGCATTCTACATTTCAAACTTTTCCATACTTATAAAATATAATAAATACAATCAATAAAAAAAATTCCTAAGAACAAAGGTCAGCAAACCATAAGATGGATGAGGCTTGAATGCTCAAGTGTCTGAAGGAAGGTACAAGCACGGGTCAAATTTGGTGTCTTGTTCTGCAAAAAAAAGACAGAAGAGAAACGTTTTGTTTAGGAAATGTGAAATTTGTTTTGCTTTTTCCAATTTCAAACTAAGTTCACCATAAGTGTCTTTTCGAAACTCAAGATAGAGCTAAAAAAATACATTACGCCCAATGTAGTACATAAGTTTTTTGAACTGACCAAATAAAATATTTCACTCAACTCTTCTCTCCTCCCCTCCCTCTCCCTTCATCTCACCCCCTAATTTTTTATTTGACTTGAAGACAAATTTTGTCCCTAATACTTTTTGCTTTTGCATGTTATTGTCCTCCCATTTCTAGCAATGCATCATTTTATTACAGACTGATTTTTTTCAATTTTGTAGATTCAAATTTATTTTAGATTGCCTTTGATTTAGATATAAAGAAAAAACAATTGTAAGGAATATTAGCCTGTTGTTTGATAGAAGAATACATTTTTCTTTATTTAGAAGAATAAATACACCTTAAGATATTGAAATGTCTTGAGAGATACCAAAGCATACTGTTAACAGTGGTAATTCAAATCCCTGTTAACATGGAGAGGTGAATTTATTCACTAAATAAGAAAGAACAAATGATAGAAAATTGAAGTAGTTTTCTTAATGTAAGAAAGATTTGTGAAGTGCTATGAGTTCAACAACAATGGAAAAAAGGCATGTTATCTAGATTAATAAAAAATCTCCTCAATGGGTCTTTTAACTGGGTAAGGAAACATTTATTCTGGGTCAATATTCATTGCTCTCATAAGGAGACCTGATAGGTACATTCTTTTAAACAGTGGTGACTTGTTTAATAGCTGCTTCTATGTTGTAGGGGTGGTTGTTGGCTATTTTCAGGGTTGTTTGGAAAAGATTAGAGCTAGCTGAAAAACGCAACTGCCTGAAGCAGAGGGTGATCCACAAGCACCCGTCAGTCTACAGTTGATGGCAGTGTTGGAGAAAAATAATGAGAAGAAACAAGATCAATAGTCGACAGGTAAACATGTTTGCAGTCCAGAAGTCAGAAAAATCCAAACAATGAAAGCTGGAATGATTTTCTACTAAGGCTCTACAACACACACAGTTCGTATACAGAAAGCTTCTGAACGATTCTGAACTTTAGAACCTTTGGAGCAACCTGCAGGAATTAACAAAGTCACCCTCAAACAACTGAACACCTTAGGGAGAGATGTCTTAGCTCTTATTTTGACTTTACTATTGTTGTTCTATGTCTCTGGTAGGTAGAGATGTCATCCTGAAAAAGAAAATCCAACTGTTTATTGCAAACTTTATGCTCTTTCCTTTATGTAAAATCTATTACTGTTAAATGAGAGAAGAATAATTCTAACATTAAATTATTTCAGTAACTGTATAAACCTGCTATAAAATAAGAAGGACTGAGACTATTAACTGGCTCTTGAGATGGCCTAACCCACTTTTTTGGGTGTATATCTGCTATTGTGTGCTAGCTGAAACCTTCACAACCATTAGGAACAACAAACACATAAGCCATCTAAAAACTTGTAATTTCAAAAATTTTCTGGAGTCAGACTTGCAGTAACTCCTTAATTACTAGGAAGAATCAGTGGATGCAAACTAATTGTAAACATAGATTGGTATCAGGGAAAAAGAAAAGCAGGTAAAGAATCTGTATCTGTCACTTTAAACATGCTAGAAGGGAAAGAACACAAGAGAACTCAGAATCCGTTGCTGGGCACAAACGTGCTGACATACACCTAAAATAGGTGAAATGAATCTTTCTGTTGGTGTCCAGGATCCCATGCTTCAGAGACAAAAAAACACTCTAAACAAAAATATGTGGAGTAATCTGTCCCATATTAGATCTCAGCCTGACCTCTGACAAAGACTGTCTGAAGTCTTGAAGCATGGAGTGAATTCATGGGTAAAAACTGAAGTGGGACACACAGTAATGAAAATAGGTCAAACCTTTCTGAGATGGCTCATCATCCAAGGGAAGATAATCCTTTTAGTTTAAAGGCTGCTGTATGGCGTTCTACTATGATAAAAAGAAGACAAAGATGTCCATCCACATGATTTTTATATGTACTTGATATGATAGTATAAGAGTCAAAGAAAATGTATCCAGCTGCAATCCATCCATGTCCCTTCTTAGAATCCATGTAACCAGACTTTAGCACATGGACAGCTTCTAAGTCTGTGACTGGTGTCATTGCTCTTACTAATGTTGCTCAGATGTGCACAGTAAAATACACATCTCCGTTCTTAACAGTATCATAACAACAGTGACACCCGGTACCAGAGTACAAACACATTTTAATGATAAATTAGTTGAATTACTTGAGTATTATGGCAAGACATTAGTTTGGTTTTGTTATAATGATAACTTCAAAGCGTTCACTTGGGAAATTAACTAAGTGGCTGTCTTTCCTGAATCACAGTAAATTTGTATGGGCACACTTTCAGTCTCGTCTGGAAAAAACTAACCTTGTCTGATTAGTAATCATGATGGGTATTTTAAAAGGTCAATAAGGTGGAAAATAGAATTGAATTCAACCTATTTGGAGTAAGAATTAGTTTGTGCAAAAAGTAAAACCACTATCAGTACACGTTAAAAATAGAACATTTTTATTTAATTTTCAGCTCAGGTTATAAATCACTCTAAATGGAATGAACATGATATATGATTCCACCTCACTGCTGCATTATTTAAAGTTAAAGAGTAAGAAACTTTTTTTTGATGAAATCTGAAAAGGCAGAAAAGACAAATTGCTAAATATAAACCTTGTTTTCACTGCTGAAAAAGAGTTAAATGATGATAGCAGCTTATCATTTTTTCAGTGTAAATTCTGGTTAAAGATATGCTATTTTGGATCTATATCCTTGTTGAAAATAAAAGTTAATTTTACTTTTCACTTTATTAGTTATATCGTTTAAAACCTTCTACTGCACTTTCTATCCACAGGCCTCAGTACCTGTGCAAGCAAACAATTGTTTTGTCCGTGAAAATGCAGTTTTATGTAGGGTTTTCAGAACATATAGTAAATTGAGGGAAAGGTCTTCCAAGGTGGACTGCGAAGCCTTCCTTCTCCAGTTGTCCCTTCTTGTTTTGTCACATGCCATTACATCAATTAAAAAAAGAAATAATGATATGGTGTTTTCTCAGTGTGCCCTTACTTTTGCTCACTTGGTGACTGCATCTGCTGAAAAATTTCAACAAACACATATACCAGAAATGGGAAAGTCATGACTGGCTTTGTTCAGTTCTGCAGTTCAGGACAGTCTGCTCCACAGGTCTCCCTAGGAATTTCAGGTTTTGAGTTCTCACGTGATATAGGCACTGATCCGTTAGAACCACCTCTTGGCTTCACCAGAAGTTCAAATATTAGGTGTGTTTCAGCTGAAACAGTTTGGGGTGAGCAAGCTGACATTGGGCATACAAAAGAATTTTGTGGGAAGTTTCCTACTAAGTCAACTTTATTAAATATTAATATTAATATCAGCTTTAATAATATAGTTGTACTATATAGTAATATTTATATAGTCTCCATAAATGTGGGAGACCATGATCAAGGTAAAGTTGTGTTTTCAACGTGCTTGAGTAGCCCCTGGATGTTCAGGACACATAGAACTCTCAAAAGTTAAAAAAATTTGCTGATTACCACATGAGAAGTTAGGCAAATGGGATAAAATTTGCTTAAATAGGAGTCTGGGTTTTTATAAAACAGATAAATAGTGGTAACTTTTCAAAACATGTTGAATCACTTGCTCATTTATTTTACTGTCTTCTCTTTTCTGTGACTCTGTCACTCTGTTTTGTAACTCTTGCTACTAATTTGGATTTGGTATTTAATTGGACCAATCTCTTTTGAGATGGTTAGTAACAAAAGTGGTAAAATTATTCTTTTTGTTTGGGTTTTGTTTTGTTTTTTGTTTGTTTTGTTTGTTTTTTAATTTTTGTTCTGTGCTGCTATTTCATTTACCTCAGCCAGTTAATGTCTATCTGGATGACTTAATTGAGCTCCTTAGGGTCTTAACATATAGTGCTAAAGGAGGTTCCTTAGAAGCTTTCAATGATCATTCAGATACCAACGGAGCCAGCCGAATACCTATGGAAGAATTTACATGTATTTTTCACCGCTTTCAAATGAAGCTATCAGCAGCCCCCAGGCTTGTTTCTTTACTCAAAATGTCACTATATTTAGGCTATTTTTGGATGGGTAAGAGGGTGTAAAATTATGATGGAATGACAAACCCCATAATAACAGAGAGGGCCCTACTCATCTCTCATATTTTAATGGATATTCATTCACAGTTAAAGCCCTAATTCAAAATAGTTAAGCACATCCCTAGAACCCCAGTAGTATATACTTAATATACCCTGGCATGTGTCCAAGTCATGTACCAATTTCCAGAAACAACTCAAGCTTCCTCAGGCTTCTAATAAATTCTTAACTCACCATATTCAATCTACTGCTATTTGGATCTAAGTGTATTGTCTGCTGTAAAAACAAACCAAAACAAAACCTTCAGAAGTTAATATTTTCCCATAAATATTGCACTATCAATTTGGTAGTGCAGGTTAAAGGAGGGAAGTATATTAAATATGAATGTTCTCTGCTGCAAAAGAAAGCCAAGTAGAGATATCAGTTCATCATTTTATTTTCAATAGTTGAATGGAATTACTTAAGCAAATTTTTCTTCATCAGTTCTATGCTGGCAGCAATCTTAAGGGATTTCAGGGTTGCAGTGAAGTGTTAATTAATCCTGTATGTCTCACTGAGCACCAGAAAGAACACTGACTTTGACTGATGTAACTGTACAGGGGTGGATATTTTAATCTTTGGGATAAGCATACCAAGAGAAGCAAGTACTGCACAACTGAACAGCTTCAAAAGGAGGAGTACGTTACTTCCCTTTGTTTTGGAGAAGTCTTTGGGGAAAAAAGAGCTGTGTTCTTCTGGCAATGCCTTTCTCAACCTACAGAAGCCAGTAACTGCTGGACTAATGTGTAAGACATGGCTCTGCTGTTTGATGTGCTGTAAGGATGCTGCCTGGGTCAAATACAACTTCTCCCTTCTCCAACAGTATGTTCCATATCAAGAAGACCAAAGTCCTTCTAGATGTGCCCTGTTCTGCCCAGCACCCCAAATCTGTAATATTGCTGGGGCTATTATAAGGAGGGAAAGTGTGTTGATAGCTGCTGAGCCAAGTGTCCTAAGAATGTGGTCTCTGCTCCTCAAAACCTGGGGAGATTCACACGAAGTTTAATCTCTTGAATTCCTTTTCTTTTGTTCTGGTACCAAGCTGGTGTCTCCAGAGGCTGTAAGCTTTCGTTCAGCTGGTCTTGAAGCTTAAAAAAATGAACACTTTTTCTTTCTTTGGACATATTCCTGGGACTGAACTTAAAGACATGTGTCCTTAAGGACATGATGTGTCTCTAATGGCCTGTTATTGTAAAATGTACATTCGTTTCTCTCTTGTCCTCCCTTGCCCTCTCACCCCATGTTATTCTAACATACAATACTGTAATAATAAAAACCAGATTCACCTGAATTTACACCCTGGACAAAAAAGTTTTAAATTTCATTTTTTATAGTGTCACTGCAGTCATTTTCTAAACATATCACAGAGGACGCTGCCTAAGGCATGTTTCAGCTGAGCGGCCAATCTTTCTTATCAAGCAGTGTGACTGAAAGGACAAGAAATGCAAAGCTGCAAAGCACTGAATAATTACAGTCACAGCGGGGAGGCTGTTTTCACAGCTATCCTACCACCCATGTAGCCGTTTAGATGTTAAATTACACTTCATAAAAATCTTTGCAAATATTGCTAAGATAGCTGTAGAAAAAAAAAACAAAACAAAACAAAACCAAACCACATTTCCTGAACTTCCTTTGTCATCAGCATTGTATCATAAACGCTACAAGAGATGAGACTTAGCTGATCAGCATGGGCAACATGTTGAACAGTTGTTGAGCTTTTGCTTCCTGCCCTTCTTGGGAAAGCAGACCTAAAAGTTAATGCCTAGTGTAGGGTCTCAGCACTAACAGCACTGCAAATGGTTATACAAGAGCTGACTTGCCTCTAGCTGCCTTAAGTTCCAAGTATGTCCCTTAAAAAAAGGGATTTTCTTTCTGGCTGCTTTTTAAGTTCCACATTTCCAAATAATTTATAATATATTTTCTGTGCATCTGTCTGTGTGGTGGGGGGCTGTAGTGCGTATCACAGAATGACAGGATGGTCAGGGTTAGAAGGGACCTCTGGAGATCATCTAGTCCAACCCCCCTAACAGAGCAGGGTCACCTGCAGCAGTTGCACAGGACGGCGTCCAGGCAGGTTTGGAATGTGTCCAGAGTCGGAGACTCCACCACCTCTCTGGGCAGCCTGTGCCAGTGCTCTGCCACCCTCAAAGGAAAGAAGTTCCTCCTCATGTTAAGATGGAACTTCCTATGTTCAAGTTTGTGCCCGTTACCTCTTGTCCTATCACTGGGTAGCACTGAAAAAAGACTGTTCCCATCCCCCTGGCACCCTCCCTTTAAGTATTTATAAGCATTAACAAGATCCCCCTTCAGTCTTCTTTTCTCTGGACTAAAAAGACCCAAGTCCCTCAGCCTTTCCTCATAAGAGAGATGTTCTAATCCCCTAATCATCTTCATAGCCCTTTGCTGGACCCTCTCAAGCAGATCCCTGTCCTTCTTGAACGGGGAAGCCCAGAACTGGACACAGTACTTCAGATGTGGCCTCACCAGGGCAGAGTAGAGGGGGAGGATGACCTCCCTCCACCTGCTGGCCACACTCTTCTTGATACACCCCAGGATGGCATTGGCCTTCTTGGCCACCAGGGCACATTGCTGACTCATGGTCATCCTCCTGTCCACCAGGACTCCCAGGCCCCTTTCCACAGAGCTGCTCTCCAGGAGCTCAGCCCCCAACCTGTACTGATGCATGGAGTTATTCCTTCCCAGATGCAGTACCCTACACTTGTTCTTGTTGAACTTCGTAAGGTTTCTCTCTGCCCAATTCTCCAGCCTGTCCAGGTCACGCTGAATGACGGCACAGCCTTCTGGCGTGTCAGCCACTTGCTGATGGTACACTCTATCCCTTCATCCAGGTCATTGATGAACATATTGAACAGGACTGGACCCAGTACTCACCCCTGAGGGACACCACTTGTTACTGATCTCCAACTAGACTCTGCACCACTAACCACAACCCTCTGAGCTCTATCTGTCAGCCAGTTTTCAATCCACCACACTAACCATCTAACCCACACTTCCTGAACTTGCCTGTGAGGATGATGTGGGAGACAGTGCTGAAAGCCTTGCTTTCAGGGTAGACAACATCGACTGCCCTCCCCTCATCTGCCCATCCAGTCATGCCATCATAGAAGGCTATCAGATTAGTCAGACATGACTTCCCTTTGGTGAATCTACGTTGACTACTTCTGGTAACCTTCTTTCCCTCCAGATGCTTGGAGATAACACCCAGAATGAGCTGTTCCATCATCTTTCTAAGGATGGAGGTGAGGCTGACCGGCCTGTAGTTTCCTGGGTCATCCTTCTTGACCATTGTCCATAAGGGTTCCATGTATTACAGTAACTTTGCAACCTCTAACTCTGCATGGGTGTGTGAGGTGCTGATGTGAATCAGAGCTTGTCTGGGTGATACTAGAACATACATGACCCCTGGTTTCTGGATTCTTACAGCAAGCACAAAACACATCCCATGCACATCAGAAAACACCACCACTCCAGCGAGTGCCACTAACAGAGAGAGTGTATTTCTGGTGGCATGGTGAAGTGTCACACAGGAATCTGTCAGGAATCTGGTTTCAGATTTGTGGGAGACTGGCCTGAGCCAGCAAATAGTTATTTGCCCCAAAATATTTCATCGGCTCTATGCAGAATACTCTTGGCACTCACAAAGTGACTTGAAATGGCGTGTGGATTAATGTCTCTCTTTTGACCTTCCCTCTAATAGAACTAATGGTCCATTACTTCTATTAACTAATCTGTATCAAGCCAAATCTAGACTAAAATATCTTTTACCAAATGCCCTGCTAATGCTGTAAGCCATAGTTGCAGCTTGATAAATGCTATTTGATTGGTGAAATAATTGAAACAATGCAGTGATGGTCCAGAGATTTTTTTGACTTTTGCTTTGTTTTTTCTTTTTTTTTTCTTAGCTTTTTTTTTTTTTTTTTTTT
>VUYV01000023.1:7421601-7460823 GCA_008711295.1 Anarhynchus alexandrinus
TTTTTTTTTTTTTTTTGGTCTTCTCTATTACATGAGACGACCCAGACTGTTATTTGGCACCAGTTGAACAGAATGCATGCCAGAAATCTTTTGAAATGGAAAAATTGAAACATGCTTATTCACTCATTTTCTGAGTTCCTTGTACCTGATTCTGTTATTAGTTAACCTGCTTCTGACTAAAATGACTTCTAAGCAAGCATGTAAATTTTTCATTAAAATTATTCAGACAGTGTTTCCAGAATTCAGGAGCTGAGGTATGATCCAAGATTTGTTAATTTGAGAGGAAAAGTCATTTTGATTAAAGCAGATTTTAGATAAAACCTGCAAATAGTTCCTAAACAAATCAGAAACATGTAAGCTTGAAATACGTTTGATCCAGGATACTGTAAACAGGGGAATATATTGTGATTATTCCCGGTAGATATAGAAAAAGATATTGAAATACTGCATATAAATATACTTAATACAGCTAGACCATCCTCACCTCCCTAAACTGGTTCACACCAGTTTCCACATCTAGGGGCATAATTCTTGGATATTTTATGAAATTAGATTACATAGACAGCTGATATACCTCAGGCTATTAAATTGCAGAGAGGAACTCATATGGAAGACCATTCATCCTGTGTACTGTGCTTATACAGAAAATACCATAGAAAGTACCATAGAAAATACCATAGAAAATGTGGACAGGAATTTTCAGTTTAGTTTCCCTAGACATCAGCATTTTGCCTGGGGTCTCCAGAACATTGCTGTGCAGTAAGTGCTACTTCACACAGCAGGTCTCAAAGGGGGTTCTGGATGACCAGTAACCAGTCAAGGTCTGCTGCCTTGGTGTTTACAGTAATTGTTTGGGAAAACTGTGTGTGGAGGAGCTAGGAAATTGGCAAGTGTGCTGTGCCTAGGGACTTGTACACATTGATCCAAAATCTGAGAGCTAGAGATTTTCTGTACTTTTTATATGTATTTCTCAGGTATATTTCTTACGATATTCTGGTTTTTACAACAGTTCCCATCAAAGCATGCTTTTGAATAATCTCCAGAGGTTTTTGGTTTTGGTTTTCAGCATGGATGATTTTCAAGGAATCAGATCTTTATAAACACACAGAATTTTGACTAGTAAAGGGAACAGTAGCAGAAAAGAGTAAAGTTTAAGAAAAAAGTTGGTTCTGCTTCTTTTTCTAAGACATCAGTATTGTTTGACGGCAGTCTGTCAAACTATGCTCCAGAATATATATGAAACTATTATCACTTAGTGTCTATGACTAGAGCAAATTATGACTGACACAACTTTTATCCTGTCAACTGTACGTAAAGGAGACGAGGTCACACTGTCAGCTTTGTTGCTTTTGAATATTTGTACGTTATTACTTGTAGTGAAATATACTGTAAAAGTAACTGGAATAAAAAAGCCCCAAATCCCATTGCAGGGACCAAAACTATGTGTCTTCTTTTTTTAACTAAACAGCAATTCTCCTTCTGAAATGCACGTGGGTTGACACCGAAACCAGAAGAAATCAAGGGCTAACAGAAATCTGAACTGATTTTCTCCACTTAGTGAAGTTCTCTCAATAACCCAGAAATTCTGCTGTTACGCTGGAAGAAAGGAATTGGCATTTCTACCACGTGGAATTTTCTCTCCTTTGTGGAAACCTCACAGTGCAGGTCGCCGCAAGAACTTGGGATGACCTCTTTGATGATGTCTTGGAGGTGGAGTGACAGTAAGGATGTCTGGGAACAGCAAGAGGAAAATTTGGCATTTGGTGTGGCTTTTTTCAGTGTCAAAGGCTTTGTAAAGAGGACTCGCTTGCTAGCAAATCTAGATAATAGAGTACTACAAGTCATCCAAGAGCTAGAATTACAGGGTGGGGGACAGTCACATGAATGAAAGTCACCAGGTAGATGCTGTGAATGCAATACAAGCATTAAGCCTTCTGGGAAGCTCTCAGTGGTCTGTACTGGGGTAGCATTGCTGAACCTCAGTGCTAATGGGATGAGAGGCACCCCCAGGCAGCAGATAGGCAGTCCCCAACCACAGGCAACAGGCTGCACACCACAGGGGTGGTTGTCCCCTCAAGGGGCCTTGGGCAGGCCAGAGATGGTGGTGGCCAGAAGCCCATCACAGGCTGGCCAAGGGCAATGCCACAGCATGCCATGGGACAGGAGAAGCACCTGCAAGTGGGCACCAGGGTTGGGAAGGCAAATGTGCTGGAAAGGCTCTGGGCCAGGGTGGGGGGTGAGAACTTGGTTGGACCCTTGCGGCAAAGGTGGCCAAGTGCCCGCCAGTGGGGCTGTGGAAGCAGAAGCGCAGCCAGAGAGGCAGGGGGAGGGCATCCTTGCCTGCTCCTGGCACATCTCTGACCACCTCTGCAGTTCAAGGTCTAGCCCAGGGCTCCCCCAGAAAACAGATGTCAGGTGCCTGGAGCAAGCCTGGCTGAGGCCCCAGTAGCCCAAGGGGCCAGACTGTCTGCTGGGAGGCTCAGAGACCAGGCAGTTTGTGGCCAGGGATGAGGTTTGGGCACTTGGGGCAGTCAGCAGCTGCTGCCTGGGGGAGGAGAAGGATGAAGGGTCTGGGCTTTCCCTGAAGGCACACATCAACAGAGCACAGGAACACACCTTGCTAAAGGGGACACTGCAGCAAGGCAGAGAGGACACATTACTCCCCAGGACAGGGACCGACCTGGGAAGGTTGTGGGAGGCTGTGGGACCTCCACTGGTGGCAAGAGTCTGCACCTGTTGGCCTGGCTGTGACATGGCAACTTTTCCAAGTGACCTCCAAAGGTCCCTTCTGACATAAATAACTTTATGACTCTATGGCTGTCACTGTCAGCCACAGAACAGCAATTTTTATGGTTTACCACTTCACTGGCCCAACATAGAGAAGAGAGACTGTGTCATCCACAGGCAGTGAAGCAGAAGATTCGTGGGGTCAAGGAGAAAAGCATGCCAACCTCCAAGAAGAGGTGTAAGGCAAGGGTTATAGCATGAAGACAAAACAAAGGCAATATGAGGTGATTTTCCAGGGAATCTGTGTGGAGATATGGATTTTTACTATAAGGATGTTGTACCCGAGCTGAGGGAAGAGTCTGAATGGGGAATGAAAGTGGCAGTAGAAGAACACTTGTAGCTTTACATTTTGCTCTTCCATTTATGCTTTGTGTTTCCAAAAAGAAACAGTTCATCCATTCCCTTCACAAACCTCCTATTCAGATTTGACCAATATGCTTTCACGAGGTCAATCAATCCACCCAATAAAACAAATAGCACAGCCCCTTATATAGGCAAGAGACCTCACATTCACCCTCTGTGCTTCGTTTTCATCATCTGCACAGTGAACTTTCAACAAAAGCATTTTAAAATGATAATTTGAATGATATAAATGAGAATTACTACCCATAGTGCCTGATGACAATAATTGGAGATATTTCAGTTAGCTCATTAGTTAGCATTCATTTGTTGAATAATTGGTGGGAAACACTGTTGTTTAATAACAGTGGGGTTTTTTTTTCTCTGTGTTTAATTCTATTTTGATAATTATAAATAATTATTCAAGGCATAATTCAGCCTGGGGAGTGTCTTTGACATAGGTATTCGGAGATGACTGACAGTGACCCTTGGCATGAGCTCCGCCTCCTTACCTGAAGGAAGGTCCTGAAATATCTTGTATTTGTGTCAGAATTCATGAACACTGTGGAGCAGGGCTCTGGGAAGATTCAAAATCCTTTTGTCAGATAAAAATTAAATTTTTGCCTCCTATATCCTGGGTGGCTGTCTGGCTTATGACGGATCAGGGGGAGGTAAAGGTGTGTGCTCCATCAAACCTGGGACATTCTTCTGTGTGAGGGTTTCAGTCTGCGATGAATTATGAGACCAGGCAGCACTCTGCAGCCATAAAAAGGCTTTTAAGGAAACAGCATCAGTCTGCACAAAAGCACAAAAAGCATGTAAGCAGAATAATTATTTTTCTGTACACACAGATGTGTTGTGTCATGACAGTGAGTATTGTAGTGGTACCATGCTGAAGCAGAGGCAGAAATGTATGAAAAGGGACTGTGATAACTAGGGACAGGACATACAGATGGCATGTGGTGTTACTGGAATAACGGAGACGTGGTGGGACAGCTCATGTGACCCATACGCTGGCACAGACAGGTGGGCACAAGCTCTTCAGGAGAGGCTGGCAGGGATGATGAGGAGGGGTGGCCCTCTACGTGAGGGAGCAGCTGGGGTGTGTGGGGCTACCCTATGGGATGGGTGACACGTGGGTGAGAGCAAGCAGGTCAGGGCTGGCTAAGAGGACAGGGAGGTAGATGGCACCATGGGTGGCTGTTGCTGACGACCCTGTCTCTGGCCACTGACCCTATTTTTCCCATGGGACTTCAACCTCTCTAACATTGGCTGAGGGGGACTGCAGTGGGGCATGAGCCGTCGGGGGGGTTCTGGAGGGCATCAGGCATAACTGCATGGTACAGGTCCTGGAGAACCCAAGCAAGGACGAGGCAGAGCTGGACGTACTGGTCAGTAGCAAGGAGGAGCTGCTGGGGGAGGTGGTAGTCAGAGGCAGCCTTGGCTGTAGTGACCGTGAAGTTGTGGTGGTCAAGATCCAGGGGACAGTGGGGATTAAAAAGCAGCAGAGGACAGATCCCAGGCTTTAAGAAAAGAAGGAAATTTTGTCATGTGCTAAAGAAAAACTAAAATAAGGGATGGGGGGAGGTGTACAACACAAGGTACATCAATTCAGATTTTCAAGGGCACCAGCATGAAAGCAGACATAATGCTTTTCCATAGGACAAAAATTTCAGTATATCGATGACCTCAGATGAAAAGCCAAATAAATAATTTTTATTAAGCAAAAAGTACAAAACCATCATAATTTCTGAGATCTGTACTCTTTTATTTTGCAGCACATGCACCTTAATTTGCATCTCTGTAAAATGTTTTGCGGGAAGACAGGAATTGGGGTTCACGTACTTTATTTCTTCATTCCCTCCTGTAGGCTGAGCTCCCTGATTAACTCACGTCTCCCATGACACGTGGTCAGCAGGTGACTCCAATGGTACATTGCATATCTCTGTCAAGAGGTGCTTGAGGTATGTCAGAAGTGGAGACAGAACTGGACAAAGTCATTGCGATTTGAAAAAAGATGGGGCACATATACAACCCTCATAGTTGTCCATAATACTTTGAAAAGGACATGTACTATGAAAAATTTTGAAAGGAAATGTGTCAGGCACAGGCAAAATACCACCCCAAACACACAAACAAACCTCCCAACAAAATGTTTTAGTTCAGATTAATCTGACCAATGAAAATACTTCTCTCTTTAGTGGAATTAACAATTTTGCAGGGGAATTTATTTTTTTAATGACATTCTATTTCCCATCAAAGTTTTTTAGCTAGTAGTTCCCAGATGGTCTTTATTAGATATTAATATCCTAGAAACCATTAATGAGACACTGTTAAGTCCCTTAGGTCATGCTGAAAATCTCATTGGAAATAATGGAAAAATCATTTTGGTTTTATATGTGTATATACTGGGAAGAAATATTTATACCTCTAGGGACCGTATTCATTCAAATTACTTTGAAATTACTCAAAATGATGATTGAAGTTGCTTTTATCTTAAGTCATTTGTCTACATATTTATGGGTTGCTATACTTAATACTGATGAAACACCCTCGTTCATTGATAATTTTTGAAGAATGTGGCATCAGATGGAAGTTTTCAATGATGGTGGTAAAAGCTGTGGTTTTGAAATGGGGCATTTCTTTAGGTCATTAGAGATTCACAGATCTCAGTGTTCATGAATTGGTAGATGCAGAAGTTTAACAGTTTTTGTTCATTTCTAATTTCTATGAGACTACAAAATTTCCAAGCCCATAGGCAGTATGTACTCTATAAATGCTGTCTTGGCTTCCCTACTCTAGCAACAGCTCATAACCCACCACATTTCTTCTGGCATCTAAATCAAATCCTTCTTTAAATATTATAATCTTCAATTTTACATCTCTTCCTGTGGAGTTTGTCAGGACAGTACTCCAAAGAAGGGATCAGTTTCATTCCCTCTCCCCTTTTGTGAGCGCTACCTCCTGAAGATCCAGATGCAGGGGATGGAGGTGCAGAGGATGTCAGCATGATGGGGCAGAACCACCCTGCCCTGGAGAGCCCTGAGCACCGGCCTGAGAGGAAGGAGGGATGCAGCTCCCATGGAACCCCCCTCCCCTCTGTGAAATGGGTCCCTTCACTCTTGGAGGACCTCGCTTAGTTGCAAAGACCTGAAGTGTTTCAATGAAAAAAAAAAAAAAAAACNAAAAGCCCATACATTAGCTCTGTATTACTGTTGGTGATTGACAGGAAGGTATGCAGTCTCAATAATGTCTTTATTTTCTATTTAGTAGAGCTATCAACAGACAAAACAAACTTCATTATTTATTTGCCACTGCTTTGCTGTAACATGCAATTTCTTTTTTGTTTTCTTTGGGTTTTTTTGGTTTCAAATTTACCCCAAACCTGTGGCATTCCCCTGACTTCAACCCAGTGTGTACGCTATGAGCAGGTGTCAATGATCCCACAAGTCTGGAAAAGTGAGATTTTGTTTACATGGTTCTATGGCAATGCTTTTGCCTCGAATTAAAAAAAAAAAGAACACAGTAACATTTCAAAAAGAACCCTTTATACCTTCTTGCAGAACAAATGCAATCAGTGTGTCATTCAATATATGAACAATTTTCAGCAGCTAAGAGATAATTAGAATTATTTCATAACTACATTGCTTATAATACTTCTAACCCTACCATTTATTAAATTCTTGTTCATTTCACTTTTCTCTCTCTAACAGGAGAAAACCAGAAAAGAAAAAGTGCAGTCAGTAGATGTGTTTTGCAATTTTTGTGCATAATGTTAGCTTTAGATAACTGAAATAATGGCCTTGCTATCAATATCAATCTGCAAGCATGCAAGTAATGGTGTTCAAACCACTAAATCTCAATATGACTAAAATATTTTTTAAAGTGGGGTTTGAAAAACTGAGATTCAATCAAGACACCTTATTTTGTCACAGATTTAGATCACTACACAGATGCCTCCATCCTACTCACTACAGAAACACTGAAATAACACCATACGTCATCAGGAGGTAGAAAACTTCTCTTTAATGTTTTGAGGATTTAACAAGATGAGCAGATCTGCACTTGCTATAGTTAAGATTAAATGGCACGTAAGGACTGCTTGCAACAAACGAATCACAATAAAGCCCCTTTCCTGAAGCAGTCAATAAAGGTTGCAGCATTTTCCCATTCTAAGGAGCCTGAAAGACATTTCTTTCTACCAGACTCTCCAGCAGACACACATGTCACAAGGAGGACCAGCATCCCAGAGGATGTATATACCTTTCCAGTTCAAACTGAGACCTCAGCCTTAAGCCCTTTCACAGCCCCTCTCCATTCCCCTGATGCCTTTTCATCTTCATGCGCACAGAGATGCAGACACTGACATGAAGACCTTTATATTTTGATCCTTCTCCAAAAACAGCCCTAGGGCAGAGTTATGTAGATTTTATTTAACCTGTCTTAATTGCAGGTGGGAGAGGGGGATGTAATTTGGCTGCCATTGTAACAGAAGAGGCAGCTGAGAATCACAAAAATTTACAGCCTGAGAGAAAAGGTGAATGGAGAAAAACAGTTTCTGCTGGATTTTTCTAAATTAACTTTTCTCCCTTTCAACTTACACACACATGGAGAACGATGTAAATGAAAGCACTTGGATGACAAGCATAGTAACGCTACCCTAATTTGAAAACGAAAATTGTCTGAAATGGGAAGTCAAATCAGATGCAATTAGAGCAGCCTAAACAAAGAGAAACTTAGTTAGAGCTACACTGATTTGTCCTTATCAGGTCTCCCATTGATGGGTAAAATAACGTGTCTGATTGTAGCTGTAGCCTTGATGAGAGCGCTGTGCATCCTGTGTACCTCCGCACGGCCCTGCTCTCCCGCAGGGTTTGTTTTTTCCAAGTCGCTTACTTCTTCCTTCATGGGAAGCCACAACCTGTAACATCAGTCTAATGAGAGGGAAAAAATGAAACCGTAGCATGCAGCCTGGTGCCTTCGGTGACAAATCATTAGTTTGGAATCTCTGGTTAAGATTCAATGAAAAGAAAAAAGAAGGCTTTGGGTATGTGGGGATATTCCAGGATTTTAATGCTTCCCCTTTGATAACGCACTTTTTATCCTGGTTCTCTGATGATGTGCAAAATAAAGTTTATGCTTGTCCTTCTCCCATTGCCACTCAGTTTCTGAACTTGTATGTTTTTTATATGTGGAAAGACTCGAAAGATTCCACATATTCTCCAGAAAGAATGAATTTAGGAGAAAGGAGAGAAAAAGAGAGACCCTCATCCTTCAATAAAAAAAGAGATGACAGTCAAACTCTGTCCTGTCTTGTGTCCCTTGGTACACAAGAGAGAATTCACATGAGTAAAATGTTCTGAACACCTCCTCTCTGCAAAAGCAATCCTAAGAATTTGCTAGAGGAGACAAAATCCAGCTTGAAACCTTTCAGCACCACCGCCTGTTTGGTGCCCTTCCTTGTGCCCTGGCTCAGTGTGTGCACTCTCAAACAGCTGCTGCGTCCCAGGAGCTACTGGCAAACTGACAGTGCACCAGCAACATAACACTGGTACCAACACAACAATGCACTTAGCGTTATTAGTACTCTAATATGCTTCTAGTTGTTTTATAAATTGTTTATTGCATTTTATGGAGAAAGTGACAAAAACTTTGATTTTGCTTGGCACAATTTCTAGAATTGCAAAGCCTAACAGTTTCCAGCAGGGTCTGGGCAATTCTCTTTGCTTCAGGTCTCTTACAGTCACTTGTACTTAACTGTCCTGCTCTCTTGAGCAGATACTGCTCCCCCCACCCCCTTTTTTTTCCCTCCTCCCTTATGAGAACAAAACTAAGCATAAAGATCAAGGAAGTTAGTACATTCTTTTTTTTTCTCACTCTGGTTGCTGTTTGCAGCTTCACTGGTGGGTGTAAGATCTTGTGTTAGAAAATGTATGAATGGAGAATTAAAACCAAATGTCATTATAAATATTTTCTAAACCTGAAAAGGTCTACAGAAAAAAAAAAAAAGGATTTTATTTTCTGCTGATTGCAAAGGAAGGGGATAGAGGAGTGTAATTTTGGATTGACTCAATGTGAGACAAACCTCTTATAATAGTCCTGGTTTTAACTCGTAAACCATCTTTCCTTCTTTCTTTAAAGGAGTGTAAGTTGCCAGCTGACAATACTGCTTCAAAAGAAAACAGATTTTTTTTTTTACCCTTTTGCAGGGAAATGCAGGAAAGCACTGATATTTTTGTAGTTTTCCTCTCCCCAAATTGACTGAACATCAGCAAATCTTATCTACTTCCATAGTCCTCTTAATTTTTTAACAAATGTTCTTTCTATGAAAAGTCTGAGTTATTTCTGAGATATATTTTCATGAACAGTCAGGCACTATGAAACTTTTGCTGGATAAGGCTTTGCCAGAATTCTGCCTCTGCATGTATACTTCATTCAGTAAATAAATCTGGGCCTGTATCTCCTCATGACTTTTTGCTATTTTAACATCAGTTTCTGCAGTTCTTGGGAAATGCTCACATTGAGCTTACTAATACCCTGTAAAACTTGCTTCATGCAATGCAATCTCACAGTACATAAATCGGCATTGAATTAGTTTCTTTCTCTGACTCCTTTTCCTCTTTTTTGGTTTATGGAAAAGAAAGACCTCAAATGTTTCCTTGCATTTTGTGTAACCCTTGTCTCTTTTGTACTCAGTCTTCTCAGATAAGTAGTTGAAATGCCTACAAAAAGATATCAAATTGTAGGTTATATTGCTGAAAGGAAGCATACCTTGAAAACCATAGATTGGGCATTGTTCAATGTGGTCTACTTTTGAGAGAGCAATCGTTACTATAAAAAGCACAAGAAGGTCATTGAGAAACTGCAGCTGGCCTGAAGAGGCAATGCAGGTTGCATGAGGATGGTGGACACGTGCAAATAGGTGAGGAAAACTTTTCTGTGATGCTCAGGTGATATGAACTGTTCATGCCATCCACGATGAAACTGTTCAAGAATCTACAAGTGTGTATGAAACTCTGCCTTTTTATTTTCCCAGTTATTTTTTCAACATAACTAAATACATATCTCAAACCCACCAAGTTTTTCCGTCATGTTCTTAATTCTTTTGCACCTCTGTCTTTCTCTCCATTACTCTATGTATTGGGATTAGAGCAATGCACACCATCTATTTATTCAACCTATCAAAGTAAAGACGAACACAACTCTCATGATGAGACAAGTTCACATGAGGTGGGCTTGCAGGTCCTTTTTGTAGTGCTAACAGTCTGTTCTCTGAAAAGAAGAAAGCTATGTAGGTGCTTTTCATACAGTAACAGACTAGCTGAAAGCTGTGCAGGAGTAACGCAATAGTACGTTGACAATGACAAAGCAGTAAGGCCTCAGGGTTAAAGCACCAGACTGAAACCTGTTCTCTGAGGGATTTGCCCCATTAGCTTGTGAGGCAACTTTTCTAGATCTCCATTTCCTCAGTGGTAAAATGGTTCTAATGGTGTTTCCTTGCTCGATAAAGCACTTTCTGCAGAGGGAAGAGGCTATGCAAGAGGTAGGCGACTTTGTTGTGAAATAGATCCTCAGGTTGCACCCAAGGATGCTTTCAGTTTGCATGATTTTTGTTTGGCTGATCCAAAGAGGACCTGTATATTACCTGTTTTATGTCTGGAAATGTATGTGTTTTCCAGGGCAGTGATTACTTTTTAAGGTATGTCATACTTGGGAACCAGTGCAGCTCCCTGATTATTGGTGTATGAGGAGTACGGAAAGAAGAACAAGTCACTGTGCAGAGGTTGTTGCTGAACCAACTCCCTTTTTAGCCTCAGATCTCTGTGATCATCTGTTTACTCCTCATGTTAAATAATTACTGATTTAAGTTAGAACACCTGATGGGGGTCACCACCAGACTGTTGCCCATTATACTATAATGGAGCTAAATATGCAAAGTCTTTTTGTTGTGTAGATGATAAATTCTATGTTGTATAATTCACATGGCAATCTTCAGTTTGGAATTTCATTTTGCAGTTTGCTTTTTTTTTTTTTAACATCTCAAACCATTTTCTGTCTTTATGGCCTGTCATATCTGCCTATTTTTTTGTGATTTAAATGATTCAAAAGTACTATTATTTTCAATGCAGAGTAAATAGGAAACTTTAAAATGTGAGTAACTGACAATAATGCAAAAGTCAAGGCCACCGTTTTGAAATGACTCATGTTGGAAGAAAAACTTGGTGGTTTGTTTTTTTCCCTGTAGCTTTAACTCAGTGTTTTGAGAGCAAGAACCATCATAATTCTCTGCACTCTCAATGTATTACCACTAAGCAAAATACACAACTCCTTCTGAAGATAAATTGAGAAAGCTGCCCTGTAAACATGACACAGCAACCTGCTGTTCTGGGGTGAGGCTGCATCCTGCTGCAAACACATGTGAAAGGGAGAAAGGTTCCAAATATGTTTTTGGAAACCTTTCGCCTTCCCTCTTTTTCCTCCCTACTCTATCTGAATTCTTTGTACCAGGCTAAAGCAGCTTACTTCATGTAGACATAAAAGTTCTGTGTTCTCTTCTTCACACAGACATTTAATGTACATCCTTGTCGTACCTAAGCAGCTAATGTTCCCTGGATTCTCACAACACTCCCTTGAGGAGGGAGAGAGCTTGTCACTTTTTCTATAGATGAAAAAATGAAGCACAGAGCAAGGAAGGGCCACATCTGAACAGCACTGAAGTTAATTCAGAACCCAAGAGCATGGTTTCACAGGACCCACAATTTGGCTTACAGATGAGGTAGTGCCCAAATGCATCCCCTTCCAGCCCTCTTCCATGCTGCTTTTCTTGAGCTGATACCAAGTGCTCCTGTGAGTATGCTCAGCTAATTCAGTCACAGGTCAATCTAGAAATATACCCAAATAAGAAACAAAGATAAATCAAAATTACCCATTGCCCACCTGACCACACCAAGCACTCAGGATGGCATAAGGGGCACTACAGGTACCAATGGCTGATGGGTCAACAGCTAGTAGGAGACTGTGACTTCTGCTTTGAGCAGCAGCATGGGGATTGTGAAGCTTCATTTTCCAAAATGTGTTGTAGCAAAGATTAAGTTTTTCAATGGCATGCCCATGCTTGAGGCACACTCCTTGTCTTCCTCTGTAATAAGTAAAAGAAAAGAAGTAGATACTTCCACCCAGCAGCCACAGAAACTAGCACAATGCATACACTTGTGGTACTTCATGAAGTGATGCCCATGTCAGGAAATAATAATTTATTTGGACCCAAGCATAGCTAAAACAATGCAGATTTGCATGCATGGATATAATTTTATTTAAATGAACGGGTCCCATGCTGTTCTCTTTCTCTTACAGTCTTCTGTATCAACGTTAATTTCATCTGACTCGGCTTAACACAGATAGAGAGCTGTCAACTGCCCTGTAAATGGCAGCCTGCCAGTTCTTTGCATAAAATATCACAGTTGATAATGTGAGCTAATTATGTCTACCCCACCAACACTACCCTACCCCCTGTTCCAGGAACAAGCAAGATTTCAATTAGAGGAAGTCCAAGGAAGACTGATTTTGAAAATCCTGGTGATTATCAAGTGTGAGACTCAAGACTCTGGATGAGTACAAACATGCCTGAGATGTTTTGTAAAGGTGGAAATGGACGAACAGCTCAGAAGAGAAATGCTGCTCCTTCTCTGGCCCCATTTTGAAGTGAGGCTTCCATATCTGTATTTTATATGTACTTATGCATTTTTGAAGAATCCAGAGGTCACACACCTTCCAACACCTATTCAAACTCTAGCCCGATCTTATCACACCTCTACACAGATAGAGGAAGACCAAAAAGAGCATTATTGATGATAAAGTGTAAGCTANGCTCTACACAGATTGTAGAGCATTATTGATGATAAAGTGTAAGCTAACAGTATACAGCTAAATGGGGGGTTCCAGGACACACTGAGTCTGAGAAGAAAATTAAAAGATAACGAGGGAATCTTAAGTTCACCATGAAGTGATTTGACACTCTCTGCACATCCTCAACACCTTCTCTCAGCACATTAGTCACCTGCTCCAACAGGGAAGGAGGGCAGGAGAACAATTCAAACTGAAGAACAGTGTTGGCACAAGAACAAATGGGTATCAACTGGCTGTTAAAAAGCTTAGGATGCAATTTAGAAGATGATATCTAATTGTCAGAGGAAGAAGGTCATCGAATAGCCTTCCTAATAGAGGTGAGGACAGAAAACTTAGTGGCTATAGGACAGAACTTGATGTAATTTATGACTGGGATTATAGAATTTGATTGCCTGACCCAAGAAGTTCCTGCCAGTTTGTTACTCATTTTCACTGCCATAGTTAAAACATCCTTGCCAAAACCACAAACACTTGTGAGTTTCCCTGTTTAGTCACGTTAGCTGTGAACGGAACAGAAACTGTGAAAATGAGCTGGCCAGATACTTCTGTCTTTGGAGGTAATGACAGATATTCATGGCAAAAAAGACACCATGCGCCCTCTCAGCTACACTTCATCATATTTGGGCATCAGATGCTAGCACCCCATGCTGGGACCACAGTGGGAATGAATGGAGAAGCCAAACTGTCTTTGTGCTCAGCATTCAGTCCGCAACAGTAAGAAGAGAAAAGCAGGGTCTGTTTAACATGGCTTATCTCTATTGATTATTGACCTTGCTGAAGGCAACTGATTGGTCTTTACTACCACATGACTGAATTCCCTCTTTAAGAAGCTGTGGAGGAGAGTAGGGTACATGTATATGTGCAGTCACTTCTCCTCAGTCTCTTGAGTAATCACATAATGATTGAAATATCACCAAGAAACCATTAATATTGACAAGCTTCTTATGGAATTTCCACTTCCTTTTTTTTTCTTATTAATACTCTTTTTTTTTTCCTTCTTTTTAATCCTTAGTATTTCATGCCTTTCATTTCAGGTCATTCTAAATCAAACCCAGAGCTTTCTTTAGGCACTCTATACTTATACCATGAATCAGGTTTCCTTTTCTACTCTAACAAGACCGTGGGAAGGTTTTACTGAGAGAGGGAATCTTCATTAGCACAAAAGCAGAATTTTACTGCTGCTCTAATGAAGCAGAAGATGCCAACATGACTGAACAAGGGGGAGGATTCAGTGTGCTTTTCTGCAATGTGACTACACTGGAAAATTAGTTGTATAAGAAAAGGCAGATAAATTGGCAGAAGATTGTTTACATGAATCTAATTTTCCAAAGCCATGTGGATTAATTTCAGTGTAGTGGTTTGGGCCAGACTGGCCGCTGATGCTAACAACAGATGTTCCTCCCCACCTCTCTCTTCAAGGAGAAGAGGGAGAGAGAGAAAGAGACTTATGAGTTTAGAAGGAACTAAACTAAAGATAAATATTAATAATAAAATGAAAAGAAAATAATGAAATACATACAAAACTGTACCAAGCTCCCAGGATGATAATCACATCACCAGCTGGCACTGGGGAAGTCCCAGACTGGACTCAGTGACAGATGGGAACTGGGTTCCAGATCTGGGTTCAGGATCGGGATCACAGGCAGACGAACAGACAAGAGTCCTCCTCGGACGTCGGCCATTAAAGCAAGAGGTTGACCCTTTGATCTCTCAGCTTTTATACTGAGCATGAGGCAGATGGGATGGAATACCCCGTTGGTCGGTTTTGGGTCACCTGTCCTGTCTGCTCCTCCCCGCAGGTGGGACCCCTCTACGCTTTTCCACTTCCAACTCTCCAACGGGGCACATAACCAAGTGAGCTGCCCTTGGGGGTTATAGTAATGAGCATAAGCAAGAGCCTCTCCACTTACTGTTCCTTGGCATCAACTATAAACATAAGTCTGATCACTCTGAGAGTGAACATTTTCTGCATACTATATTGTTAATTTCAGTAGTTAGAAGAGGCTTAGTTAAAAAGTAAATTTACTGAACAGGAAATTGTTTCTGTTTTACCTCAAATCAGAACATGCAGTCTGAGTTCCATGTAGTTACTGGGCCAAGGAAGAGAATAAATTATCATATTCACCCTCATCACTCCTATTTATTCACTTCTCATGTTCCATGCCTTTTTTGTTGCTGCCACTGGACACGAACTTGTTCCTCCAGCACTAGGGCCACCTCTTTTTTCTACTTCTGCTGCCTTCAAACTCACGGTGTGCAATATGACCCTGCTTTGACTTCTAGCAGAACAGAGAGTGGGACAACATTGTTTTTTGGTCATGTCTTTTTGCTCTCTGTTAGGACAAGTACTCAGGAGTACTTTATCTAAAGCATGAGTACCTTCCTTAGAACATCATATTTGTTTTTATTTCTAAGGCCATTGATGTGCTTTCTCAGAATACTATGCAGTGTAATAAAATATTGCCTGACTTATGAAACCTGTGTAGATGTCTCACTGTACTGAAACAGTATGAATTAATGGCTTTAAGCACCTGTTAATTATATCTTGGAAGTAGAACAGATTCATCCAATACTCCAGATAAGCATCAAAACCTCCAAAGGAGATCAGTTTCATTTGAGTCCTCAACTAGAGAAAGAGATACGTCCTGAAACAAGGTTGTTAACCTGCTGTGTTGTAACACAACAGTGTTGTACTTCACTTTTGTGCTTGTGGTTCATTTGCTGTTGTTTGTTCCATGCCTCTGGATGGCTATAAGTCCCTTGAGGCTCCTGAGTCTTCTCCAGCACTGTGTTAGAAGGCAAAGAGTTAATCCTCTCCTTTTTCTGACATAAATGTTTACAGATATTTCAGCATTTAAGATGTCCAGCGGAATGACACCAGCATAAAATTATTCTCCACATTTGTAGTTAACAAGGTCAGGTTGTTAGGAAAAAGTTATGTCTTTGTTGGACTAAGACATCACTGAAAACCAAACACAGGCTATTTTCAATATCTACATTCTTTTTCATAATTGCTTCCGAAAGAGTGAAACTTCAAGCTTCAAAACCTTCACAAGCAATATTCCTTGCAGATAGCTTCTTGAGATAATAAGAGACATGTAAGGCTACAAACACTGCAAACGTGAACAAAAAATGTAGGCAAAAATATAAACACATGTTAAGCAGAGGCTGAGAAGAATAAATCAAATTAATTTGCTGCATGTCACATAAATCTCTTTTAGGCTAGGTTGAATTTGAGTTTACTGTGGCTCATTTTATTCAGTGTCCTGCAGACATTCCTTCCATATGGTCTGACAGATCAAGGTTGCTTCTACGCAGTTGGGAAGTCTCAGTTAGTATTTTACAGTGTTTCCTGAAGTTTTCGGGATGATGCATCTGGGGAAAATAAAAATATTTAAAATTATGTTTTTTACTCCCTGAAAAGGCAGACAGATGAGATTTGATCTCCTTGAAAGGGTAGCCAAATGCAAAGCTGTTTCTTCATGCCAGCCTGAAATGTCATAAAAACCATGCTTTGTGGCACAAAGAGAATTTGGCGGAGAGAGTAAAAATGCATGTGGGGTTTTTTTTCCCCAGAACATGAGGATACGAAAATGCAATTTAAAATATAGTGCCTATGCATTTTATGAGATTCACCCTTCTTTTTTTAACTTAAAATTTTTGTTTCCCATGCTTACTTAATCCTAAGCACAGTAACTTGACTTGGAAAGGCATACCAGCTGAGGATTTACTGGGGAGGACACTTCAGCATCACATGATGCAGTCATGGGTGCTTTCCGTCTTTATTTCTCTTTCTCTAATTAGACTGAGACCTCTTCTTCTTCAGAAATGTAGAACTTTTAAGGTACTTCAAGCCAAAGGAGCTATACATACCACAGAAGTTGTTCAAGTACCTTCAACTACAGGACCTGTAGCTGGATGAATACCATTCTAACACTCCTCATGCAATCAGTTTAATACGATTTACTTATACTCTGCTCTGTCTTTCTTGTTTTCTGCTAGCTCTGAATATTCAAAATTTCCTGTGAGTGAGCAACCTTTTCAATTATTTTGGTCAGACAACTGGTCAGCTAAGATAAAGACTTCATCTTTTACCCGTAAAATTTTCCAAAATCCTTACTGCCATCTGTTCATTGCATACATCGTTCAATTTTTTTCTGGGGTCAACACAATATACAGAGTCTTAGAATCATATTATGATATACTCTGAAAATAATTTCCTAAAAGTGGTTGCAGTAGAGAGTTTATTTGAAAAAAATAGAGTGTGATTATTGTGCTCACATTAGGAAGCTCTTACAGAATTACAGTTTATGGGTCATTTTTACAGAAAGTGTACATAATAAGTTGAACAAGACATATGCAAGGGAGAAGATTCAGGTGAGAAAATACCCTTTTTTTACACAAGAATACACAGATGGGGATTTTAAGAGGGAACCTGTGTTACCCATTAAATGTGTCATTCTGAAGTATTTGTTAAAGTTTGGCCTGTACATTGCAATTCATTACTTAGCAATATTTAATAGTGACAATAGTGAGCATTAGAAGTAAAGACAGGATCGGGTATATGGCTTTAGAAGCGTTGGATTTCCAAACTGCGTTTCCTTTTTTCAAACTTCCAAAGTTAGTTCCTTTCCAATTTATGAATTACAAAATATGAAACCAGGATAATATATATACAGATATGGATCATAAAATAGTAAGTGAATAATAATAAAGTGGTAGCCAAGGGAAACTGGAGTACAATCTTCATCAGATGTCATGATTTAACTTTATATCTTTATCACTTGCTCCTTTTGCCCTGACTTGAATGCCTACTTTGCTTCTCTGTAACCAACATGTCTGAGTCCATCAATCATCACAAAGTGGACAACTTTTACAAGCTTGTGATGGATTTCTGCAGGCTGACAAATTGGTCATCTGTTGCTTTTCACTGAAAGTGCACTTTTACAAGCTAAGAAATTAGCCAATAAAATGGTTTCAGTGGCTTTGCATACTGAAAGCCACCGGCTTTCAAAGTCCTGAACATTCACTGAAGACATTTTATGAAAAACCTCTTTCTCCAAAAGCATTCTTTTTGGCAACACTTCTGTATTTATCATCCCTATTTTTCTTGATTTATTTTCTTTTCTTTTTATGAACACAGAAGCATTTCCCTGATTTTGCAGGAGTTAGTCACAAAATTGATATTACATGTACTTAGGACTGTTGCCTTCAAGAGCAAGTTGATGTACCTCAGTGATAATGCAACCCTAAAAATTTCCAGTGTCTCTTACGTATTCCTCTGGGGCCTTGCTGTTACTGTGAACAAAGCACTAGCACATGAAGAAAAACTGAGTGAACAAAGTAGTTTCAGTTCTAATAAATATACGGTAAAGTTTTCCAGTGTGAAAACGGCAGGTTTTTGGTCACAACAGGTTTTTGCTATATGTTATATGGTAGACTATGACTTTTTTTTTTCCTCTGTGGATTTACTCTTGAAATCCTGATTCCCTGTTTCCTTTTTCTCTTCCCTGCTAAAATGTTAACAATGCAGTGATGCAATATTTTACAGCTACTTTGAATTATGGAGAGTTATGAAAGGCAGCAAAGGTTTGGGTATAGATCCTGGTAATATACATACAATTGTGCTAATGCCACTCCTGTGACTTGCAGTGCAACAGAGGTACAGGACATTAGGAACATAACCTGATCTGTCAGCTTCTCAATATAGCAATCACCACTTAACTGGTCAGCAGATGGGGTTGTTGGTGGTGTTTATTCTTGTATCAGGTGTTCTCCAAGATAAGTAAACAGCAAGAATAATCTCAAATTACTCCAGATTTTTTGATATCTCCAGACTCATTTTCCTTTATTACTAGAACCACCTGTTTGATATACATTGTTAAAAACACTGTATTTTGAGTAAAAACCCCAGAATATATCCAAGGAGACAGTCTGACTTTGCAATTTCTGCTTGCAGAGAAAAGTGAGTGAATGAAGTACTGTGATCACAGTTTCCACGAAACACTGAATCATCTCCACTGGAAGCTAGTAAGATGTTTGGCCAACATGTGTTCTTACATAGTGAGTATCTTTCCAGTGCCTTGGGGCAGATTTAAAAAAAAAAAAAAAAAATTTCATTTTTTTTTAACCGCACAGGCAACATATTGCTTCCTTGGGTTCTTAAATAAATGTATAGGTATGGTACTGAAGGCTGCCAGATCTTTTGAGGCAGCAAGTTCTATGTTTTTTCTCTTTATTTGTAAATTTTCAAGGCCAGACAGTCCCATTAGATAATCTATTCCAATCTCTTGTGTGGAAATAAAATTTAAGAGGTAGGGCAAGTACATTTGTAACAGTGACAAAATGGCATTGTCAGACAGATAATTACATCTCTTCAGTTTTCAAATATTGCATGGTAAAGAATTAGAATGCATATTCAACTAAAAATAACAAAGTGGAAAATGAAAACAAGAAATACTTAGTAGGGATACTATTTTCTTCTCTGCATTTTGCAACTTAAATGTCAACTGAATAGGACAAGCAGATGTGTGCAGATGAGATTTGAAAGGGATAATTACAATTCAAGATGATAGAAGGTGGGATGTTTTTTTTCCTCTCTGTAACAGTCAAATTCAGTTTGCTGGTAATACTTCTTGTGATACTTCATGTCTCAGTTCCAGATGTAGAAAGGGCAAATTAGTTGTGTTGTTGAGGTCTTTCTGTGCACACTTTGATAGGACTAGCATGAGCACATGGTGGTGGTGGGACAGACGGACTCCTTTCAGCCAAGGAACAACAGAGTGTGTGCTCAGGTCTGCCATGCAAGAGGAGAGAGGGAGAGAAGAAAGGAGAGAGGTGAGATGGCTGATGTCTCCACAGGATGTGTGCTTTGAAACAATAAGGAATAGCTTAGCTTCAATAGCTGAGAAGTGCTAACTTTGCTTTCATCTCTGGATAGCTGCATTTGAGACTACATGGCATTGCCCACCACTAAAATATCTTATCATACTGCTTTAACTTTCTAGATTTCTAACAGTGTATTTAGTCTCCACGTGTGATTCCCAAAAACGAAAACAGAATAATCACATGAACTGCACAATTAGTGAGCCGGAATGGAGTGGGTCATGGCTTCAGAGAAGATGATAGCTGCTTTCGGTGAGGTGTCAGAAGTTAAAAAAGGGAGAAAAAGTCTGACTTGTCACGACGGGAGAGTGCAGTTACAATGGGGGTGGGGAACTGTCAGAAACAAAATGTGAGCACGAGGAAGATGAATGTTAACATAAAAGCTGTCACAGAGGCAGAGCAATTGAAGCACACTCTATTGCTTTATAGAGACACAGGAGATGCTGAGACTGAAACCAGCACCAGAAGACTGAGGCCATAGTGATCTGTATTCCAGAGACCTTCAAGGTCAAGGGCTTCTGAAAATTGTGTTGTGTTTTGCTGTAAATCCAATGGTTAGTGGCAATGTGTGATGAAATAGCACTGGTTCTCTTTTAAAAGGGACTTTGTTTTGATTTTATGCTCCCTAATTAATGTGACCAACAACAGATTAAAAGAAAGAAACAAAGAAAAGTGCAGGGGTTTTAAGAATTACAGGTGTTCTTTACTGATCCTGTATCACCAAACATGCAACTAACAAAGACATCCATTGTTTCTTTGAAGTTTCTATGAAACTGAGAGCCTGTTGTGCTATGTTAAACTCACAGCTTGCAATCAGTGTTTGGCCCACTGTCTCCTGTTAAGTAAACATGAAATTAAGAATTCAGAGGGAATCTCCTCCATGACATAATACTCGGATTATTGGCTTTAATACTGATAAATTTGGGTTGTCTGTGCTGAAGAAAATAAACTAGATCTTAATTGGCTGCCAGATTCTGAATCATAATTTCTGTATTCCTTCAATGATCTTCGTCAGTATTTTTATGATTAAGAGTGTTCCTGGAATAACCACTGCTGCTTCATTTGTCAGCCACCTGATGCCACGTGTCCCAGGCAGTAGCTCATATCAGGGTTAATTTACACACTTTATCGCTGACAATTTATAAATTTTGCCCTCCATTTGAAAATGTGACTAGTAATTTTGAAAGTTTTTATGTGCATCTGCTGGTTTCCAGCCTTCCATAGAAGCTTGGCTTTCAATCTCTGGACGCTCAGGACTTCTCATCACAAGGTAGTACTTGTCCCTAATATGATCCTGGTTTACCTCTGAATGGTTTCATCAGAAAAGGAAAGAATGGAGAAGATCACATGGTAACCAGACGACCAAGCCTCATGCTACTGAAGACTGTTATGTGACTGTCCTCAGCATGGTTTGCCATGATGCTTTGCAACAAGAAGGAAACAGGGGATTCATTTGCCAGACCGAGTAGTCCATTCAAAACTTTGATCAGTTGTTATTGAACTGAAGCTCTTGAAGTCTGTTTACATAAGATAAAATGCAGACCACATTTTCTTTCACATTTTTTTGTATTTTTATAGTCTCAGAGACATCTTACAGTCAAATTATTAAATATTCCCATTGAAAATATATATTGCTTTTCTCTATGGACCACACTTTTTGGTACATGCTAATGTATTTTTAATGCAAATTAAGAGATGCAAAACAAATAGAAGACTTTTCGGTTAATATTTTGCTGAGAACTTGTGGTTTGATTTTAATGAAGAAGAGGTTGGTTAAGTTTTCACTGAAGATTGTCCCAACATCTGAAACACAAATTTTTTTGCATTTCACTGTGAGTTTTCTGAATACTCTTAAAGTCTTCAGAGATGTGAATTCCTTCTTGCTGTTGTGGTTCTGGAAACCAGAAAAATGTTAAACTGGAATAGAATTGTGTTCATAAGTCATGTTAAGCTTCTTTAAAATGCTAAAATTCCTTGTAATGGAGGGCAAGGTTTTGCCAAGAGTGGGATGAGAAATCAAGGTTCATAAAAATGCCATTAGTGGAATAAGGAAGGATGTTAATTATCCATTTTGCATTGATTATTGGAACAAATGTGAAGCTTACTTCAGCCAGCTTTAAGTGATACCAGGAATGTATTTGTGCCTTCTCTTTTCTTTCTTTTTTTTTTTTCATTTAAGATAAATGCTGTTTTAAATCAGTCTCAAAACTTTTTGTAGAGGATGTACAAAGCAGCTAAAACAAATTTTCTCATTAACTAACTGCCTAAAGCTTTCGTTACAAAAACAACAAAAGAGATATCGTGTAATTATGACAGTATCGGGAAAAAAAACCAAACCACAAACCCATAAAGTCAGTTAACTGGTATGAATGTAGTTGCTCTAGTTTGAGAAGAACCTGAAACAACAATCAGTCTGTGAATTGCTTCACGCAGACTGGCTGGTGTCACTTACTCGTCAAACCACACAGAGAAAAAGAGAGGAACAAAGAAATCTAGAGGCATAGCACATCTTTTCAGAATGAGTTTTGTGTGCAGATGAGTATATATGAAGAAGTAGCTAAGAAAATACAGAAGCTGTATTTATTCATAATTCAACCATTCTGATTTGAAGGTAAAGCCAATTACATATGAAAAATCTATCCTGAGAATATTTATTCGATTGCTAAATAACTGTTACTTATGTTTTCAAGAGATACCTCTAATCAACGTATTGGTCAGAGAGACTGAGCAAAGTGTGCATTTTTCCCAAGCTATGCTTGCAAGATAACTGATAGTTCAGTGGAACAGCACTGAATGAAGTGTGCACTTCTGCAATAGCAAAAGTTGGCTCTTCAGAAACAAAGCAGTCAAGCAGCATGTTTGTGTCTGTGGCAGATGCATGTCATTCAAGGAAGGAGTGTGAGGGGAAGCATGTAACACACCAGGTCACAGGCTGAACTTGCAGAAAAGGAAACGATATGACTCCGTCCTTACAGCAGCCTGACCCCAGCAAATCCATGGCACGTCTGTCCTTGAGTCTTAAGTGACAGTCTTTTGTATCAAAACACCGAAGATAAGACAGCAGGATAACTTAAGCAAGACACTTGTCTTGCTCAAAATTCAATGTTTTCAACTTTCAGAATCAAATTAACACCATTTATCGAAAAAATACAGAAAAAAAAAAAGAAAGAGGATATGGTCAAGCAAAGGAATATTTTTTTCCTACTTTCAAAAGAAATACATTTGTCACATTATTCCTTTTGAGAGAAAGTCTCTCATTTTGAAAGGAAAAAAACAAAACCAAAACTAAGAAAAGTTGTTAGGAAAATAATGGTAATTTCCCAAGCTGTGTGAGGAGCAGAGACTTCTATAAAATCTGGGAACATTCTATGTCCCTGAGGAGTTACATTTTCAAAAATTAGGCTTTACTGCCTTCCACTGAAAAAAAGCTGTTTTGCTATCAGCTGTACAAGGAAAAGCTACTGGTAAGCCATCTGTTCAGTTACTTTTCTTGGTGTTGAGGGTAATGGACTGGTTGCAAATCTCTGTTTAGCAGATAATTTAACATCAGGTGCACTTATTAAAATTATGTGTTGATTTTTATACATATACAAGTAAAAAAAAGTCTATTATACAGAATAAGTTTTATAGTGGTATTTCTACATTACATTTTTCACAATTTTCATTGAAATAATGGTGAATTCAGGAGCTCTCATTAACTACTCCTTCCTTCCTCTCTCAGTTTGTGGGACAGACATAAGGTCTAAACCCAGGAAACTTTGTAGGTACACCTGGTAGTAAAAACTGCTTTTGCAAGCTATGCAGATCATAGAATAATAGAATGCTTAGAGTTGGAAGGGAACTTAAGAATCATCTAGTTCTACCCCCTCTGTCATGTCCAAGGACACCGTCCACTAGACCAGGTTGCTCAAAGCCCCATCCAGACTGGCCTTGAACACCTCCAGGGATGGGGCATCCACAGCTTCTCTGGGCAACCTGTTTCAGTGCCCCACCACCCTCACGGTAAAAAATTTCTTCCTAATATCTAATCTAAATCCACCCTCTTTCAGTTTAAAACCATCATCCCTCGTCCTATCACTACACTCCCTGATAAAAAGTCCCTCCCCACCTTTTCTGTAGGCCCCCTTTAAGTACTTAAAGACTGCTACAAGGTCTCCCCTGAGCCTTCTCTTCTCCAGGCTAAACAACCCCCAACTCTCTCAGCCTGTCTACATAAGAGAGGTCCTCCAGCCCTCTGATCATCTTTGTGGCTCTCATCTGGACTCGCTCCAACAGCTCCATGTCCTTTTTATATTGGGGGCTTCAGAGCTGGACACAGTACTCCAGATGGGGTTTCACGAGAGTGGAGTAGAGGGCAAGAATCACCTCCCTTGACCTGCTGGCAACACTTCTTTTGATGCAGCCCAGGATATGCTTGACTCGCATTGAACTCATCAACCAACACCCCTGTCCTTCTCCCCATGGCTGCTCTCAGCGCATTCTCCTCCCAGCCTGTATTAGTGCTTGGGATTGCCCCGACCCACATGCGGGACCTTGCACTTGGCCTCGTTGAACTTCATGAGGTTTGCACAGACCCACCTCCCAAGCCTGTCCAGGTTCCTCTGGATGGCATCCCTTCCCTCCAGCATGTCAACTGCTCCAAACAGCTTGGTGTCATCGGCAAACTTGCTGAGGATGCCCTCAATCCCACTGTCCATGTTGCCGACCAAGATGTTAAACAGTACCCATCCCAATACCGACCCCTGAGGAACAACACTTGTCAATGAAGATANGAACGACCCTCATCACTGCTCGCCACTTGGACATCAAGCTGTTAACTGCACTCTTTAACTGTGGCCATCCAGCCAATTCCTTATCGACAGAGTGGTCCATCCATCAAATGCATGTCTAGAGACAAGATGTTGTGTGGGACAGTGTCGAGTGCTTTGCACAAGTCCAGGTGAGTGATGTCAGTTGCTCTTCCTTTATCCACCAATGCTGTAATGTCGTCGTATAAGGCCACCAAATTTTTCAGGCATGATGTTCCTTCATGAAGCCATGTTGGCTGATGAATTTATTGGTACTTCCAAGGCCAAGTGCTTGTAGTGAACACAATTTGCAGCAGTCACAACAAATGTTTAACCACTGTAGAAATTATATTGTAATCTTCAAGGGAACATCCACAATCAGTGTAATGGGTCTCTCCACTGATAGCTCAGAAATTTTGTTCTATGTGGTTAGAAGAAGTAAAGGACGATTGAAATATCCCCATATATAATTTTAATGTAGAACAGGTTGCTTCTCTTGCAATTTATCATTTCCAGCAAAACATTAATCATGATAGCTGTGGTTGTAAGTATGGCACCTCCTTCTCAGCGCCCTGCATCTTTTCTGGAAAGGCAGTATAGCTCACTTGTTTGTTTCTTTCAAATTTACCTGCCAATTCTCAGTTTCCACCCAACCAGTTCTGTTGCCTGAAGAACTGGAGAGGAACAGACGGGTCCTTTTCCTCCTTGCCCTCTCCCACATATTTTCTGCCCAGGATTGTCTCTGGGGTGTCAGGAGATGTGGAGTCCTGTCACACCATGCAGGGAAAAAACTTACAGCTCATCATTGTGCAGACTGACAAGAATGTCTCAGCTGGTTTTGAACAGTGTGAAGGAGAGCGCTCAGCCATCTCGAGGATCTCCCAGGAGCTGTGTTAGCCCCACATGGCTCAACAGCTCTTCCTTTTTCCAGCTGAAACTTTCTTGGCTTGAGAAGCTTTTTTACATTCAGAATCAGCCCCTCCAACTCACTTTTTCAGCTGTCTAGCAAAAATATTTACACTGATAAGGTGTTGACATTTATTATGTTACACTAGTTCATTTGCAATAACATGTATTTTTGGCTTATCTCCCTTGTCCAACCAACACGTCAATACCTAGCAATTTTATAAAAAGCCATCATGTGCATAGGCTCATTCAAAATGCAATTACATATTTTTATGGCATTGCATGTAATGAATCTACTTATTTTTCCTAACAATAAAAAGAGGTGCCAGAAGAATAAAAAGCTGTAAAATAATAAGAATCCTGTCGAGGTGACCCAGGCTGCCTGAGTGAACCCTGCTCTTTCTGTGGCTCATCTGAGCCACTTTTGTCCCTTACCTCCTGCATGGCAGATGAACTTGACATAACATTCAAAAGCGATCTGTTAAAAACAGGCACAACAGGGAGCCTTAATACACCTGCAGCATACATTACTAAATGTTCAGTACCTGTTCATTGTAAAAGGACTTAAAGCAAAGATATTGTTAATCAAATGAAGAGACACACAGTCCCTGTTCCTGCACACACTCTCAAAAGGGTGCAGTCCGGATGTGAATTTATAAATTTTTCCAGGTCTAGGAATCTCCCATGGGAGAGTAGTTTATTCTAAAATTGGTCTGTTTTGCTCATGATCTTGCTTATTATGCCTCCCAAATACCAAGAACTTGTTGATAAGTTCAGAAACATCTTTATCTGCTGGTTTCTAACTTAGTGGACTATCCATGATTCATTATTAAGAATATTATGAAATTATTCACACTCAAATACTGCTCAAAATGAGAGCCTTAATCTATACCCATATTTCCAAAGAAATAAGCTTCTGTTTGATTTGTTTTTTAAAGAATGATCCACCACTGTAGAGTTGAAATGGCTTCCTTATCAGGTCTGATGTTTTTTGTGAACTTTTTCAAAGACATTGACATCTTTTCAATCTCTGATCACCTAACCCGCTACTTTGAATTCCATCTGAGCAGCAAGCACTTAAAAATTAGGACAATAACATTTCAATAACATCACTTTTTGATTTCTGTTAATATCTCACTAGAAGTAACTCCGTCAAGGTGTTGCAAAATTTCATCAAAAGAAGCATGAAAAGTACTTGGCTTTGCTACAATATTAGCCTATTTGTTGTTTGCAAAAGAAAATCATTGGTCTTTATTTGATCTAAAGGAAAACAGCAGCTGGCATTTACTGCTATCATCAATTACTTTGTATATAACACCTACAAACTGGAATGAGTTTCACAGATAGTTAGGGAAATTAAGGACTTTCCTCAAAGACATTTCTACCACACCAGTGCTTTCCAGAAATAGACTGGTAATGCAGATATACACTTCACAGGTTTGGGTTTTTTTGGCAAGAATTCCATTCTATCACAGAGATTGCTCCAAAGGGAAATCATGTAAACGTTCCTGAAGCTGGCAAGCACAGAAAGAGGTAAAAACATAAACGTTGTTGTACTGAATTAGACAAAGGGACTGCCGAGCCCCATTTTCAGTCTCCAGCCTCCAAAAGTGAGAGCCTAGGGTAGAACATAGCAGAGCAAGGCAAGCAAGGGAAGCATACCATGATATCTCCCTGACAGCCCTTCCAGGCTCCAGTGAACTCCCTGAGCAGAGAGCGACGTTATTGTATGTAGCAACAGTCGATGGATTTTCCTCCCATGAATTTGCCTAGTCACGTCCTGGAGAAAAGTGCATTCACAACCTATTACGCAAGATGTTTCACAGATTAATTAAAACACGTTGAAAAAGCACTTTGGGAAGGTTTTTTTTTTTGCTTTTGTTGCGTCTAAAAATAATTTTGTGTCTCCTAGTTTCCCTAGTGGAAGGGACAGTGAACAATAAATCTCTATTCTCTCTGTCCCAGCCATTCAGTGTTGTAATAAACCCTTGCTACATTCTTTTCTTAGAATCATAGAATGGTTTAGGTTGGAAGGGACCTTAAAGATCTTCTAGTTCCAACTCCCTGCCATGAGGGCTTTTCTATGTCTTTTCCGGATTGAAGCATCCCAGACTGTGAGGACTCCAAGTACTTTTCACAATAGGTACATCGTGGCACAATTTACAAAATGGATGAAACCAACTTTCTGTTTTCAACACCTTGAAGGTGGGTGTGTTTAAGACTTCAGAAGGTTGTTCTGCAGCATCACCCTCGTTCCAACATCTATGAAAAAAATTCTATAAAAATAATGAAAAAAACCTCTAACAATTGAGAAGGTGATGCCTGCATTTTCTGGTTAATAATAATAATAAAAAAGCAAACTAAATTGAAGCTTTGTTGGGCATCAACAATTTAAGTTCAGTTTTACCTGTCTTTCCCTTTTCCCTTACTGTTATGAGAATCTCCAGTGTGTAACATAACAGGAAATTGGCACTAACAAATTAAAAAAAAACAATCAACCAAATGAAAAACCCACCTTGCCCTAATGAATCCCTGCCCCAAGATGTTTATTTTCAATCTAGCTTAAATTAAAATAGGAGGACGCTTCCACAGACTGGACAGAGTAGAAAGATGTGCGAACAGATTGACTGCATGTTTTCTGTAGGATAAAAAATCTCTGGTGTTACTGTTAATGTACTCTTTTAGCATTTTTAGGCTAGCTGTCTAAGAAGACAAATGTGTTTTCATTCTAAGATGTCCAAAAAGAACAAAAAGTATAGCTCGAGATTGCCAGAAAAAGGACTGCCTTTATAGCAGACATTTCATGAATACTTTCACACTGACAGAAAAAGCTGAGCCAACCCTGCTCAGGAGCTATCTTGCCCAGACACCCATGGATAGTCTTTGTTAAAAAAAATAAACATTAATTACAGGGGTTTAGGCATGGGGCAGTGTTTGTGTGGGGAGTTAAAATGGATGGTTGGTTGCTTTCCAAATGAGGACCCGAGTCTCTGTTACAAGAGTGCTCTCAACGACATCTTCAGCTGATTCAGGAGAACCTCCTCAAACTGCTGTTTTGCTCAGTTCTTATAGCTCAGATGTCTATGGTTGTATGTGGCCACCCCAGCACATGCATGATCCATCACTATTGTCTTTACCTGCAAAACATCTCCTACATATCCTGAATACAGGAGGCTGCCCTGCACCTGCGGAAAGTTTATATTGACTAGATAAAAGAGTCTGATCAACAAAAAGTAGATCACTTCTGCAGCAGGAGCTGCCTGCGCGTCTCCAGGTTAATCCACCTGGGTGTTAATCACTGCGTTTACACATGCAAATTGGGCACAGCAGGAACCGACTGTGACACTGTCTGGAACAGTGGTCCCGAGTTCCCACCTGGAGAGCGCCTGCAGCAATCAGTCGAACCGTAAAGGTGGCTGGGACTTCAGCATCTCTTTCCATGCTGATCCACTGTCTCCAGCCATCCCAGTGTCTTGCTCTTGCAGGCAACAGCCCAGGAGCTCCTGGACTACCCAGGGAATTAATGATTTGAGTGCTCTCAGCATGCACACAGGCACAGCCCTGACATCCTGCTACACCACAGTAATAACTGAAGGATAAACTTGAATTTCACATTTGTAACTTAAGTACCATAGCTTTTTGGCACAGCTCATACAGCTAGATTTTTACCTTCTAAGCCTTTCCTTATTAAAAGAGAATTTGAGAAAGCAGCTGAGTATACCCCCAGAAAACCACCATTAATCTACCTTTTTTTGTACAATAGAAAATGAAACTGTACCTGAGAAGACAATCTGCAGTGGCTAGTAATAAACACCCATCCATCAAGATAATGAAATAAACCACTGCTATGGTTTCATTAATTCTGAAGTGCTGTTAAGAACACCTCAATATACATTTATGTCTATATGTATAAATATATGCACACACACACACAAATACCCCTTCCATCCTGGGTCCTCCCTGGGTTATGTATTAAACAAATAAAGGAAACAAACAAAGGGAAGTTTTAGTTTAAATAAAGTTTCCAGTACAAATATTTGCAAGGTGACTTTGTAAGGCAATCCCTTCCTGGATATTTTATGCAAAATTAATTCCTGTTTCAATTGTACAGAGTTTTTCAACTTGCGTTGAAACAGCTTTATACCTGTAGATGACAGTGAAGAACTTAATACATACTCTCAGTACTACACAAAATCCAAACGGAACAAAATAGTGAAGCTCAGCAAAATTTTTGTCTTGACCAGATAAACTAGTGCTCAGAATACACCCCTTCCAACAAAGCATTTCAGTACAATGCTGTATCATTGATATTGCACCATTATAGTCATGAAAAGTTGCAGTGAATTTCATCTACTTGATTAAATCAATACTTTCATATAGAACCACTCAATGAAATGCAGACAGAGCATCTAAATTTACAAAACAGAGGACAGAACTGAAGTAGTGTTTTAAGTATCAATGAAAATGCAAATTTAATGGAGAGATAACCAAAGCATCAGGAAACTTAGTGTTTTCATTAAAGTATCCTCATAATAAAGTAATATGATAAACTTTTGTTTGTTTGTTTGTTTTTTCAGTTCTGGACTTGAATAACAGCAGCAGCATCACTTTTTTTCTGGCATAGATCATTGGTTTTTAATGAGATAAAAGGCTTGGAAACCTTAATAGTCAGAGGTCACATGTAATTGTATTGGCATTTCTACTGTATTAATGCAAGAGCTTGCTGGCAGGATGCCACTTACGAAGAAAATCTAGTATTGGCATTGATTTCTGCTAATTTTTGTGTATATATAGCAGCACATGCACAGTTAGCTCTGAAAAGGTGCTCTGTAAATATGCTGTTGTGGATTTCCAGCCTACTCTGTTTCTGAGATGTGATGAGGGGTCAACACTCAGGCACAATTAAGAATACTGATTACATTTTCCCTCCTTAAATATCAATACTGAAATCCAATCTGTACTCCAAGGATTAAACTGTATCCTCTCCAGCACCATCTCTGGAAGTTAATTGAATCGTATGCACTGAGCTATGAAATGTTGTTACCTTTGCAATGAAGTCTTGCAGAGCTGTCAAAGGTGTTCAGTACCTAAGTGAAAGGCAGGAATAAGTATGTCCTTAACTCACATTTACGCTCTTGAAAGTTCTCTTCCCAGCTCCTTTGATAGGAAACAAGATGGACATACTTCTATTAAACTGAGCTGAAATCCCTCACTCCTTAAAGTTGTGAGACACTAGGTCCATGTGATTTGAAGCAGTCTAAAGGTGTTTGCATGATTTCTTTCTCCTGAGATTTCCCTAGAAGCATGTATTACCTTTGTTTCCTTTCCCAGGTAAGTTCAATGAGAGCCTGTGCTGTATAAGCAGGAAAACGAAGCACCGGCCTTTAGCTGTGGTTCAGGATTTTAACAGGTTTCTCAGCATTTGTGAAGTGTGAAGGGCAAAGATAGTCATTCACATCCACCATTTTATTTCTTCATATGCCCCAAGAATGAAAGCCAGTGATCCCTTTACTGCCAATTTACAGAACAGTTACATTTAAAGGTATTTACAAGCCAGTTTTAGCTTTAAGATAAAACTGGGAAAAATCCCAATTTTTTTGAGGAAGAAAACCTCATCCATTAGACACTGAATGAACAGGAAATACATCCCTAAAGATATGTGTCAACTTGCTTTATTTGTGTCTCTATTGAATCTTTGTTTCCATATGCAAAATGGAAAGCACTTCAATTTGACTGAAATTTTTAAGAATTAAGAGGAATTCTAAGTAAAAATCAGGAAAAAATAAAAAATAAGTAAAAAGACAAAGGGAGAAAAGTAATGGAGAAAGTAACAGAGAAAAGTCTAGACCTGCTGCAGCCAACTGTTCCCCTCTCGCTGTTCCCAGAAAGGTGTCCATGCAAGATAGAAAGCAGAAGACACCACGTTTGCTTGGCTGCATATGTCCATTTTACAGTTTAAGCTTGAGTGAAGGATTCACTTCTTTCCCTGTTCCTGTGTCTGACCCCATAGTCTGCAATTGCCAACATTTCTGTTTGAGGGCGTGGAGAACAGGAACTCATTGCACTGAAGTGTCAGCTACAGCCGACTTCGTACCTTCTCCTATATTCTGTACATTTTAAATGTGGAAAACGCCTTTGTAAAGCAAGAACATTATGCTGATTATGAGTGAAATGTCAAAGACATGCTAAACCCCGACTTTACACACATTTGTCTATCAGAGCTAGTATGATTTTGTTCCCACAAATGCTGAATTTCATGAGATAGAAAGTAAGAATTACATGTAAATTAAACCAATTTGACGTTAGATTATACCTGCAAAACTGGTTTGGTTGTGCAATACCAGTTTATTAACCAATAAGGTGTGGTTACAGACAGTCTTGTTCATAAAATTCAAAATTATTTGCTAAGAATGTTCTTTTGTAGACTGATCGGACATAGGCAGAAAAGAAATCTGTAGTTGCCATAGTTACTGTTTATATTCAATGCTGAGGTTTTGAAAATGTTTGCAACATGGTGTAAGTTGGCAAATAAGTAATTTGCTAATAACTTAGTAATATTATTATTTCTAGTTATTTTCAGGTCTTAGTAGATGTAGTGTATTCCAAGGTTTGAAATGGTGCATTTATGTTTTTCCAAATATTGGAATTTCTCATTAATTTAAAGTTAATCTTGATTTTCAATATTTTCTTTTTTTTTTATATTAAATACACTCTTCTTTGCAGTCTTCTCTGGTTTTAACTATTGAGTTATACAATAATCTGTATGCAGGATTTTTACATCCTGTGTTCTAAACGTTCTCAAAATCTATTAGTAAAATATTTAAATAAATTTAATTTCAGAAAGTAGCAAGAGAAAAGATCAGTCTGCTTTTTAAGTTTATGTAGTCAGAGTAAACACTTAGAGGTAACCTTAGAAAATGTGGAGTGGGTGAGGAAACATTCAGTGAAACACAAAAGTGGGAAAACTTACACAAAAATATATCAGCTTTAATTACACCTTTGTGGAATTTTGGGGAGTCATGGTAGGAATCATGGTTAAAACAAGAGCAGAAATGCCCTTCCGTCCCATGTAGTGCAGTGCTTAGGGCTGGCAGCTGACATGTGGAACATACGCTCTGACAATGCCTATGTAAAATAGAGCCACTCCAGTGAAATGCAAAAACTGCTCCACCTTTGATCTCCATCTGGCTGCTGCAGACTGGAGCTGTTAACACAACACGACCAAAAGCTGCTGCAATCAAGATTAGGGGAGGTGAGTATAATACTGAGCTGGATCTCTTCTTGGCTGTGGAAAATCGTAAAAGTTGTGATCTTCATCCTGAAGAGGCATGGGAAAATGTATACATGAAACGTATGTGTAAATAGGTGAATAGAGACAGTACAGAGACAAACTGATATATTATGAAATGTTTTGCACAAGAAGACTATTCTAATACACCACTTACTCTGAGCAATAGAAGGGAATTCGGAGCTGCCCGATGAGTGCACTGTAACATTACTGAGGGCATTGGGAAGAAGGGGAAGGATGTGGGGACACAGAAGAAACACTCAAAGGGAAAAAGAGATCATTAACTGTAATGTACTATGTAAATATTGGAAGCATAATACACAAATAAAAAGATGATAGTGTTCGTGTTCAATTTACTTCAATAAATTTTATCTCTTAACAGTCTCCATGCAGAAACCTAAATTGAAACCATTGTACGAAAGTGACATCAGCAAACCAACACACCAAGTCCTAATGTATTTTTATTTATGCTTATATGTTCTTTTGCCTCTTTACATAACTGGAGATATCTTCAGGGATGTCTATACACTAGCTCTTTATTAATTCATAGTGACTGAGAGGAAAAATGGAGTTTATGTGAGTTGTACTGCTATGCCTGGTGAAATAAAAACACAAAGAAGAAATGAAGTGTAGCTGAATTAGAGCTGAGTGGACACTGTACAATGGAAATTATACTTTGTGAGGAATAACTCTCTGTCATTTGCTGTGTAAGACAGTTATGAAGCCAGCAAAAGCTGTCACTGAGAGTCACTGGAGATATTAAGACTGACAGTAATTTGAAAAGCTACAGGGATTTAAGCCGCTCACACAGTGGATTATATTAGTCATGATATCATCACACAGTTAAGTCAGTCAACAGGGTGCACTATAGCTGAATTTATTCTTGCTGTTAATTTGCCAAATTAGGCTTTGGGTTGATCTCTGAAGTGCTCTGTGTCTCTTTTATTGATGTGTCCCTAGTAAATCTAGTATGTGCATCCATGTCTGTATTTTCAAAAGTGGGATTAATACATGCTTTTTTTCTCCTTTTTTCATTCAATCATTAATTTTCATAGGAGCAAGAGCTGCTTTGGGACTGCAGAAACTTCATTCCCCATTCTTGCAGAGCTGCAACGATTTTTGGTACAGCTAAACTTCCTCCCTCCTCCCCCTTTAAAAAAACTAATAATGATAGTCTCAGACTTTTTGTAATAGTCTGACCATCAGACAGAAGGTTCTGCCCCAACTTTTATGTCTGTTAATGGTCCCTGTCAAGCAGCTAAGAGAAGTCTGATCACAGCATTTAAACTGCCTCTTTACTTTCTGTGAGTCATAACACATACAAATGATGGTATCTGGTGGCACAAGAGCGAAATAGTAGACACTTGAATAAAAAAGAGATGAGTGACTGCACACTGTGTTAAACAGGTGGACCAAATGTCCAGTATCCTCAACTGGTATGAACACATGTAGTTTAGATAGTTCCATCTGAAGACAGGTCTGCAGCTGTAGAAATTAAAATATACTACACCTTTTACAGCATCACAATATCTCTGCTTGCAGGGACAATTTAGCATTATATTAATTTATAACAGAAAAAAATCCATTTGATTGTTGTTTTTTCACAACTTCTCATGCACATCGATTCTCCAATAAAGGGAAAAAAGTCGTGTTGCCCCATTCTGTCTAAGAATAGGATTTTTTTCCTGGTTGGTCTGCTGTATAAATGGATAGTGTTAAGAGATTGTTAGTATTACATGTTATTTCAAATATATCCTTTAAACTGAACTTGAGAAAATGAGTATTTATTACCATGACGATGAGTCAGGTGTGATAGACTCTGATGGTCAATGGTCAGCCACTTCTGAAACAGTTCCCATTCTGGTATGACAATTGCAAGTTCAAAGGATGTTTCCATGATCGTTTTAGCTGTGATTAATGCCCGATGGATAACTTTAGCTTTTGTCTTCCTTCAGCAATGAATACATTTTATGTACATTTAGTATCATGGTCACTTGTCATCATTATAACATTAGAGTCAAAGAGAAATTAGCCAATTCTGTCTCTCTGGACAATATTTTGCTATGTTTATAGTGACTGACATGGTTTATGGCAAAATCCCTCTAAACAGGGCAATATAAAAAGTAGAAATTCTAACCCACTCTTAAAAACCATAAATATTTGTACAAAGAATCTAGAGGATGAGATGTGTCATTTATTTATGAAAACATGAGATGAGCTGAATTGTTTTCAGTACACCCACATATTTGAAACAGTAAAACCAGTAAAGCATAAAGTGTTTTTTTTTTCACTTCATTGCAAAGCAATGAAGTTAGTTGCATATGAATTTAGAAATGAATTTTAAATTTATACTAAAATATGAAGGATTGATTCCAAAGTGCTTTTTTTAAATCAAATTTTTACTTTAAAAAGGCTGACAAATCTACGTAGGAGAAATTGTCTGGAAAGAGCGTGTAAGCTGCTGCTGCTGAACTAGGCAAGTACAGACTTTTGAGCGGGTATTTTGCAAAGGCCATAACACAACCCTGGGAGGGAAATATTGAACCTCTACTGCTGAGTGTTGTATATGGCAATAACTGAGGTTTATTTGGATTCTGATTTTGTCTTTGAACAACCTTATTTTATTTATAATGCAGATAATGTACACATATATGAATAATAAAATTAAGGTTATTCTCCCTGCAATGGCATCCCAATAATAATAATAATAATAATGTTTTAACCACAAAATTGGTCTTTTTCCTAATAAGTCTTTTTTGCCCTTCTGTTGTGATGTAGAATGCTTGAAAACAAATTTAAGGAAGACAAACACAATCACATTTTATATTGTCAATTGGAGAAAATAAAATATTACCTTCAATTAAGACTCTGCTACAAATTAATATTTGCTCATAGAATGAAATAACCAGCTTCCCCCCCATCCCAAACTAAAGCCTATCACAAGAAACAGTGGAGGCTGGTCCCTCTCCTTTGATGGTAAAATACAGCTCAAATGAGGGACAATCAGCTCACCTGGGTCTGATTGCGACAGCATCCTCAGGGCTGTACGCCTGCAAGGCTACGCTGGGCAGAACCAGACAGTGCGTCTCAAAGAGCAGGGATGTTTGCAAAGGAAGATGTCTCCACACTTCTGTTCTTCTGCTGTCCTCAGCAGGACACAGCAGATGGCAGAGGGAGGCGGACAGCCTTCACGGCCTGAACCCTTCCTCCAGTTGAACACTGAGATACCTCTGTGGGTTATCTCGGGGAGAGGAAGCAGCCGTTCTCCAAGCAAGAGAAAGCAACAGCTCTGTCTGTTAGAGATGGGGTGGCCCTGGGCAGGGAGGGAGGTTCCACAGCTATTCAGTGGCATCAACCTCATGGCTCACTTTCCACTCCAAGTACTTTGTTGGCAGTGGCCACAGGACCGACACAGACCCCTCAGCTGCGTACACGAAGCAGCGGGGCAGGATGCGGAGCGGGTTAGAGACACCTAAAGAAAAGAAACTGCCCAGATCTAGCTAATGAGAACAGCTAAACCAAAAGAATGGTCTTTACTGCTACCTAAAATCCCAGACCAACGTCAGGTCTATCGCTGTTGGCAGCACACAGAACAGCTATGGCTCAATACCAACAAAGAAAAGTACAGTACTTCCCTAGAAAAACAATTTTCTACATGATTTTATACACAGTTGAGAGTTCTTGCCCGTGTGTGTATTGTACCCCACCTTGATTTGAAGGATGAGAAAACAGATGGCTATTATTGGGCAAATAAAAAAAGACACACTGTGCCATACTATTCTAGGTCTACATTAAGTTCAGATGAATATTAGCTAAAATGCTAAGCAGCTGGCAGTGTGGGATGGGGCCTTTTTTGGAGCTTCAGAGAATCCCACAGAATCTTACTGAGGGAAAAAACACCTAGTGGTTATGGCCTGATGGGCAGAAAGTTGCTAAGATGCCCCTTGTTGAAGTAGGAGAAAGTTCATTAGAAATATCGGAAAGGAATGTAGTTCAGACAGTAACACACCGCCTTATCCAACATCCACAACTAGCAAGCTAAATTATGCTACCTCAACAGCAGTACACCTTTTTTGCATATACACATATAAGTTATTCATTAAATACGAAATGAGATCAAATATTCAATTGAGTACATGAAATATCTGTCAAACACAAGGATTCCACACCATGCAAACTCCTGTCACACAACATACATGAAGTGCAAATTACTTTACAAAAGTTATGCAAATCTCAAAAAAAAAAGACAGACTAGAGACTTCTCCAAGTGACAAGTTTTGTTCAATGTCAAAGGGTGGTCTTTATGATTTCATATGTTGCCTGAAGCGCTGTATGTGCACAGATCCAGGGTGCACATGACTAAATAAGTTTTCAAGTGATCTACAAAGGAGAACTTTGTCCCACGGTGTGAAAGTCTGTATAGTCTGTACCCATCTGACCATATTTACCGTAAGGACTGTGCCACCTCTGTCTTGTCAATACGAAGCCACACCCCAACCACATTGGGGAAAACATAAAGGCGATCACTGCATTGATAAAGTTAATTACATCTCTTCATGAATCTTGTGCATACCTAACATATGACTCAACTGGCCATGCCAGCAGAGGTGCTTCAGTGTAGATGCACAAGAGCGCTCTTGCCAAAGACCATGCTTTGCTTCTGAATTATGTTCTTATTATACCAAATCACCGCCAGTACAGGTAGTGGACAGCTGTTTACGCAGCAAACAGATGGTGTGACTGCATATATATCTGTCCCCAAACTGCTGGTTATCGCCATTCTGGTGCAGTTTGCTCTCCCCACCATTTTGCCAACTGGAGGGGATCGTATGAACTCTTCGCACAGGCCAGGTCAACTAGGCTGGCTTCAACCCAACAGCAAGGGAGGTTTACTCTAGCTGAGCTGATTTTGCCGAAGCAGATTAAGAAGAGTTTGCACAGCCCCTTGTGCCAGCATAATGATGGGAAGGTGTCTCCCAGGTGTTGGTAGAAATTGACGGTGGGAACATTAAGCCAGTCACCTGCTCCACTGAGACTCAGAACTAAGGGTCTGTGTATGGTTGGAGAACATTTTGTCTATACACAATCTCTACATCAGTACAAGCAGCCCATTATAGACATTGTCTCAAACCTAAATGTGTATATTTGTGTATTTACGGTAAGACTGGGGAGAGGGGCTAATTTACTTATAGAAAATTCTGAAGTTTGCAAGGTATAGTTTACCTTTTTTCTTTCCTTCCAAATTTGAAAAGTAAGATAACTGATTTATTTCTCTGTAGTAGAGATAGCTACGTCTCACATCTTGCAGCACTCACATTTCACACCCAAAATTGAAACATATCTTGGATGTGTGTCAGAAATTTATTTTTGCAGCCTCTGGATTTGCACAGTGTATAGTTCTTGGCTACTGCAGTGAAAGAAGCAAATAATCCGTTTTAATTTCATATCTGGCAAACAGTGATTCAGTGACTTTACGGCCCATTTCACAGCCAAACGCCTTTTGTTCAACAACTGTATACCTTCTTATAGAGGCAAAATTTTATGATAAATTATGATAAGTGATGACCTTCTACCTACTTATTTAATATGACCTAGAGCTATATTCCAGAACCATTCATCTGTAAAATATACTCCTGTGATAAAGTGAACAGAAGAGGGAGGTGAAACCATGCCTCAGCTCTTTTAAATGTCATTAAAAACCTGCTCATACTATGAACTTCAGTACTTTTCTTAAGTATTGTCACAGTAAGAGGTGAAAAGTTTGGGGAAAAAAAAAACAAACAAAGAAACCAATGCCACCCAAACTAAAGATATGCTTTAAAAATAGTATTGCTTTCTCTTTAATGTGTTAGTCTGCTCTGTGACCAGACCACTGGGATCTTGGCAAGAAATTCTGCTCCCGTTTGGAGGTTAAATCTAAGTGTATTTAATTTCTTTAACATGAATACAAAATCAAGAATACCAGAAAAGGTTCCTAATATTATGATATTTCTGAGTGTACAAATTAATATGTAATACAGAAACTCAATCTATATGCTTCTTATATATTTGCAAAGGCATATCTTGTTTTTGTGACCTCACACTATATTGCTACTGTGTGAATCAATGGCACTAGGACCAAACTTATCATAGAATCATAGAATGTTTTAGGTTGGAAGGGACCTTGAAGATCATCGAGTTCCAACCCCCCTGCCATAGGCAGGGACACCTCCCACCAGACCAGGCTGCCCAAGGCCACGTCCAGCCTGGCCTTGAACACCTCCAGGGATGGGGCCTCAACAACCTCTCTGGGCAACCTGTGCCAGTGCCTCACCACCCTCACAG
>VUYV01000023.1:7462265-7481679 GCA_008711295.1 Anarhynchus alexandrinus
AAAAAAAAAACAAACAAAGAAACCAATGCCACCCAAACTAAAGATATGCTTTAAAAATAGTATTGCTTTCTCTTTAATGTGTTAGTCTGCTCTGTGACTAGACCACTGGGATCTTGGCAAGAAATTCTGCTCCCTTTTGGAGGTTAAATCTAAGTGTATTTAATTTCTTTAACATGAATACAAAATCAAGAATACCAGAAAAGGTTCCTAATATTATGATATTTCTGAGTGTACGAATTAATATGTTATACAGAAACTCAATCTATATGCTTCTTACATATTTGCAAAGACATATCTTATTTTTGTGACCTCACACTATATCGCTACTGTGTGAATCAATGGCACTAGGACCAAACTTATCATAGAATCATAGAATGGTTTAGGTTGGAAGGGACCTTGAAGATCATCGAGTTCCAACCCCCCTGCCATAGGCAGGGACACCTCCCACCAGACCAGGCTGCCCAAGGCCACGTCCAGCCTGGCCTTGAACACCTCCAGGGATGGGGCCTCAACAACCTCTCTGGGCAACCTGTTCCAGTGCCTCACCACCCTCAAAGTGAAAAACTTCTTCCTAATGTTCAATCTAAACCTGCCCTCTTCCAGTTTGAAGCCATTTCCCCTTGTCCTGTCACTACATGCCCTAGTAAAAAGTCCTTCCCCAGCTCTCCTGTAGGCCCCCTTTAGGTACTGGAAGGCCGCAATAAGACCTCCCTGGAGCCTTCTCTTCTCTGACTCTTATGACTCTTATGACTCTGGAAACTTTGTTACATACTCATTCAGAGTCTATGGCCAAGATGAAATTAATACAATTTCATGGATCTTACAAGCTGTTGCATTTTACTCAATTTACTCAATTATTAACTCAATTATTGCACTTAATGGCATTTGTTTCACTACAGCAGAGCTCTCAGAAAAGGTTATATTCCTGACCATAAGGCTGCTCTTGATCTTTACAGAATGATCTAACTATGTTGATAGTTTTTATTTTGCTAGGGCCTTCTCTTCTTTTCTCAGATGCACTTATCAACATAAACATAATAGTGTAAAGTTATTGTAGTCTGGTTTGCAATATCCTGCATCTCTGCAACCTTCTAGCAATTACCAATGTGGGTTTTTTTTTTTTCAGTGCATCAACATTTTCAAGCTAGCAAAAGCAAAGAGCTTGTACAAGTCAAACAATATTATTTCCAACGGTCAGCCTTTTTCTCACATCACCTGGGTTTCTCTTGCCTTGCAATATGCAATGTGAGAAACCCCAGAGTGACTACAGCACAATTTTGAATCAATGAACCATGGGATTTCTGACCGGAATGTTGTCTGCTCCTTTCAATACATGGCATTGATTTGTAGTTGCTATACTTTTCATCACAAATGCATTTGCCATTGTGAACACGTTTTCATCAAGAAATAACGAAATGGTGGGTATGTGCAGTGTGCTGTGGATCATTAAGAACGGACACACAAAATGCAGAGTTTCAAGTGTAGGCATGCCCTTAGGTCTCACTTCATACCCATTTTATGTCAGTGCAGCAACACTTCAGTTACAGAGAGAAGGAAGAAACACCTTTGAGACGTAGTAAATAAATCCTTGGCATCAACATTTTTGAAAAGAAATATTTTCTTTATTTTTTTAAACTAAACCTCTACCATCTGTTCTGCACTCTAATTACAAGTGCATGATGCAAATAATTCACAAATGTGTCATAAAAAAAGAGATAGAAATTATTTAGATCTCTGCTTGTGTATCTCCTGGTCTTAATTCTACTAGGGAAACATCTGCTTTATTCTTCTATCTTATTTCAGGCAGTTGGAGAAATTGGTCCCTTGTCACAATGAAATCTCTGCCATGGCTTATTGAAGTCAGGATGCATCAAAAAACCCATGTTTCACTCTCACAGGCTGCAACTTGGCAACTTGCATGAACATTTAAATGCACGGAATATATACACTATGGATTTTTCTATCATGTCTGCTGTTCTCCTGAATTTATTTTTAGGGTTGGTTCTTTTTTTGAGGTGATAACTAAGTGCCTTCAGGAATATTCCCTCCTGGGAGGAAATATTTAAAGGACAGAGTCTAAACAAACTTAGGTTCTATGGTGATCTCTCACTTTACAGTTATTATTTGGTGAAGAAAAAAAATCACATCATTTTTTCAAGAAATGGGCCATAATCTCTTTATAAAGGTAGCTATGATTTGAGTAAGAATCAATTTGTTATCTTAGATATAGTCTAGGGCTTGAATACAGTCCCAAAGGCTGTTTTATCTGCTCATAGGGAAAAAAAAATAACGATGCCATCTTCCTTCATAATATTTCCATGCCTCCCCTTAGGCAGCTTTACACTTTGTGTGGCAGGCGACACAAAAACTGCATCAGGAAGATGTCCCAGCTGAAAACTGTCCTAGACAGAAAAGAGAGTGTTCTTTGGCCAGGCCAGTTCCCTGGGGTCTGTTTCTGCAGCAACATCAATGCAAACACAAGCCGGAAGAAAAGAAAGGAGGTTAGGTCTACCTCAGTTGGCAGCATGTATGTTCGTCCTAGAGTTAACGCCAATACAAGCGATGGAGTGACCCAGTTATTAAAGCACTCCAGATTGTATTTCTGGCAGAAAAAAAATATGCATTGAATTCCAGCCACAGGGACTTCAAGACATTTTTTTATTCCTACTTTTCTTCTTGAGCACACAGCACTTGGATGGAGCTTTCAGTCCTCAGAGCTTCTGTTCTGGCTCTGGAGACGATCCCGTTCCCAGTGATCCAAGAAAATCTCTGTCACTGAACATTTTGGCACTTGTAGGGGAAGAGAGCAAGTTCTTTAGTTGTTTTGTCTCTAAACTCCCCAAATAATCTGAGCAGATGTGAGCTGTTCACGTTGTATAATATCAAGATAGACATTATTGTTGAGAAGGTGATCAAGACCAACTAGTTCAGGAAAACCGAAAAACTCCCAAGCCCAAATACTCTCCTTTCTATCCTTAACTTTAGGTAACCCTAAAAGAATAGCTATTTCTCTCATTTGAAAACTTATAAACCTCAGGGTGTGGTGGTGTTCTTGTCCTTATTTTCCAATCAGTAGAGAGCTGTAAAGGGGTGACTCACTAAAACTCAGCACTGACTTTTGCCCTTCTTTGCTCTTCAGAAGAACACAGTGTGCAGGGATGAAAAGAAAGAAACCTTGGTTCAATGCATCCTTTTAAAAGCAGACAATTTTTTGACTGTTCTTGACTCTGAGGTAGCTAGCAAACAGTGAGAGGGAAATGCTTTATAATGATGGTATTGATAACGTTTTTGCTGCACATTGTCCAAGCTGTGACAGTCCATACTAGTGGATCTATGACACCCTTACAAAGTACTGAGCAAGTAAGTCTCTCAGAAGTTATATGAATATATCCAAAAGATATTAAGCATGACAATAACTTCAGAAAAGCATAGGACTGATCACACCACTTCATGGAATTGTCTATTACACACTCAGCAGTAAAGTGTTTCTGTAACACACATGGCTTTATATTTGTGACTGGACTTCATGGAGTGCTCTAGGTTATTGCAAAAGCTGTTGTAATGTGAAATATAATCGATCTATTTAGGAGCATTCCTTTTGCTATTACCTTCTCAAGCTTGCATGACAATGTCTTTACCTCAGCAGCAGGTTTGTTTTCGCTATTAATTTATGAAGTTGAAAAGAAATTGCTCCCTTACAGTGAAGCAGTATGCAAAGAGTTACTAAAACTCTCACTGATATCATAACTCACCTTACTGAATCTACTGTCTACCACGAGATAAGGTAACTTGAAAGCCAGCCTTTCAAATATACATGTACATCTGCATGCCTGTGTGCAGCTATATCTGACCTGCATGCACTTTTATATTACAAAGAAAAAACTCTTTGACGAAGGTAGGGGACAGCATGAATTAGGATTAATTAACAGAAAGTGGTTTCAACTGAGACAGGAGCATTTAAGAGAGGAAAAATGTGAATTTCTTCCCTTGCTCATTAGCTACATACAGCCAATGATGTGTACTTTAAAATCCATTTACATGGCCTCATTAATTTTCCATAAAGGGGCACTGCTTCTTGGCAGAACAATATTTGAATCCTATAAAGAAAGCCTACAGATAATAGACTGAAAACAGCTGGAAATGTACATCATCTTTTGCATGCATTTTGTAGTGTGTAAGGAATATTCTACTTTCCCCTCATCAACACAGAACTCTCTTTAGCTTCAGCAATAGGAGGTTTTCAGACAGAGTACAGAGCTGGACATCTTCAGAAACAGTGGAGCAGAAAGCTTGGTTACCTCATGGGGAGCAGCATCCAGCTGAATCTGGACACTGGTGTCACCTTAAAGTCATTGTCTCAGCATGATTCCCTGAGATAATCAGGAGACTGTATTGGGTTTTCATGGTAAGGTTTTCATAGCAAGGTTTTCGTAGGGGCAGGGGCTACAGTGTGGCTTCTGTGAGAATCTCCTAGAAGCTTCCCCTATGACTGATAAAGCCAATGCCAGTCAGCTCCAAGAAAGATGGCTTTGCAGATGGCTATGGCAGAGCCCATCAGCAATGGTGGTAGTGCCTCTGGGATAGAAGGTGCGGGGGGTGGGGGGGGGAAAGGCACTGCAGCAGTGAGAAGTGAGAATACGTGAAAAGAGCTGCTCTGCAGACATGAATGTCAGTGAAGAAGGAGGGCAGGAGGTGCTCCAGGAGTTGGAGCAGAGATTCCCCTGCAGCCTGTGGTGGAGACCATGGTGAGGCAGGCTGTCCCCTGCAGCCCATGGAGGTCCATGGTAGAGCAAATATGTACCTGCAGCCTGTGAAGGACCCCATGGCAGAGCAGGTGGATGCCCAAATGAGGCTGTGACCCTGTGGAGAGCCTGCACTGGATCAGGGTCCTGGCAGGACCTGTGGCCCCATGGAGAGAGGAGTCCATGCTGGAGCAGTTTTTCTGTCAGGACTTGTTATCCAGCAGGGTACTCACGCTGAACCAGTCTACTCCTGAAGGACTGCATCCCATGGAAGGGACCCACACTGGAGCAGCTTGCCAAGAACCATGGGAAGGACTCACGTTGGAGAATTTCATGGAGGATTGTCTCCCATGGGAGGGACCCCACGCTGGAGCTGGGGAAGAGTGTGCAGAGTCCTCCCCTGAGGAGGATGGACCAGCAGAGAGGCTGTGTGATGAACTGACCACAACCCCTGTTCCCCATCCCCCTGCACCACTCGGGAGGAGGAGGTAGAGAAATTGGGAGTAAAGTTGAGTCTGGGAGGAAAGGGTGGGGGGGATATGATGTTTTAAGATTTGGTTTTATTTCTCATTATTATCCTCTGATTTGATTGGCAATAAATTATACCAATTTTCCCGAGTTGAGTCTGTGTTGCCTGTGACAGTAATTGCTGAATGATCTCCCTTTCTTTATCTCAACCCATGAAGCTTTCACCATATTTTTTTCTCCCCCTGTCCAGTTGAGGAGGGAAGTGATAGAGCAGCTTGGTGGGCACCTGGCATCCAGCCAGGGTCAACCCACTACAAAGACATACATGTGAAAATTGGCATGGGGGACAAGTTAGATGTTTTGCAGTGTACCAACATTTCCTTGGTTAATGCCAGTGGAACGGATTTATCTTCTCCTCCAGAATCTTCTGCTTAAGAGATACAGGTAGAAATATGTAAAGCAGCTTAGGTGGTTAGTTCAAAACCACAGCTTCAATCCTACTGTTCAAATTTTGCACCAAGGTCTTTGCAAGAAGAGTTGAATTGTGGTAGGCTTAGTCTGCTTGTTAGATACAGCATTCAGCCTTTTCTTAGTCGTTGGAATGAGGTGACAAAATTTGCAGATAATACTAAACCAGTCAAAATAGTAAGCTAAGGACCAGTTGTGAATAAGCGTGGAAGGACGTCCTAAGACCTCTGTTTGAAGGGCCAGGTAAGGAAATTCAATGTAGACAAAAGAGGGATGTATGTTGGAAAGGAGACACACACACAACTTTGCATACACAGGCATGGGCACCAAGCTGCTCATTTTATACCTACTCCCATGAAAATACAGCTCAGTGCTCCCACGGAGTTAAAAAATAAATAATATATTAAGAACTATTAAGATAAGAATACAACACAAAGAATATAATTTTTATACTGTATTAGTCCCTGAAGTATCTGCAGTTTGAATACTGTGGTGTACTCAAGTAAAGTATTCTGCTTTGTTTTGTCTCCTCTCAAAATGTAGAAGACCAGGAAAAATTAAAGGGTGACAATGGTCGAAAGGAGGTAGGAAAAATAAATGTAATGAAAAAAAGCTGGCTAAGTGAATGGCAAAGGGCGGTGATTGAAATGGGAAAGGTGATTTGGGTTCTGCAGAGTACAAGCAACAGTGCTCTTCTTCTGCAGACTATCCCCTTGTTCAGAGTAGGGATGGATATTGGAGTACCAGCGTGCCACTGGGTGAACCTTCCCTTTGCCACTTGTTTAAATAGCCTACTTTTTTCCTGTGTCATTACTTACAGTGTTGTAGAATATTGCTGGAGTCAGCGGTGTTATTTTGAGTCATACCACTCTGTGACAGTGTTAAAATTCCAGTCCCTCCAGAGGCTCATTCTTCCAAAGGGAGGATAAAAAACCCACAAAGACAAATTCATGATGAAACAGAGCTGTGGGGGAATCCTGCTGCGGTGACCATTCCTCTTGCTGGCTTTGAAAAGGCTGTTGTGAGCACTGTGGCTGATGTTTCCTTTCAGGCCTCTAAGACACAAAGCTCTCTACTGAAATAGTTTCCTTCGCAGAGTCCAAGACAATAAATAACCTGTACATCCTCAAGGCAAACATTGATGAATTTAATTCACCAAAGCCCAGTTATTAAACTGCCAGATACGTCAAAAAACAAAACAAACCAGAAACCAGCCAAACTCCTCCCTCCTCATTAATAAGCACTTTTCTTACAAAAAAAAGGCAATTTTAACCTTGATGTAGACCTTCTGCCTGCCTGGCCCCCAAAAGGGTCTTTCACAGCACGGCGATGCTGCCGTCAGAGCCCATCGCAAAGGGCACCGCTTACACGCAGCTGTCTGTTGCTGAGAGCAATCTCAGCTCCCTCCAGTGACCAATTCAACACTTATAAATAGCCATGGGTTTTAAGTAATGACGATACTAATACATTCCAACGGTCAACCTTTTTTTCAGCAGCACCGTTAAAAGACACTACCTTTTTAAACTGTTTATTCCTTTCTTCCCCATCTGGTCTACCTTTATGTGTGAAAATTTAGCCTACAGCTGAGTAATTACATTTAAGAACAATGAGGTTTTTCCATCCAAGTTTTATTAAAAATGAGAGCAGTGGGTAAAGCAAGTATTTGTAGTAGCTACAGACAAACTATTTAGGCTGAACCCATCACAGTGTAAAGTTAGTAAGTTTAACAAAATAATACTATTACGTGACAAAGCAAAAGTGAAGACTGAGTGTTGCTTGTCCTGCTGCTTTGTGTCAGTTTTGGCTCAGTGAATTGAAAGAACAGACACTGATGAAAGAAGGTATTTTACTGGTGGAAAGCCTGTTACATTTTGCATCCACAATTCCTGCCAGCCAAAGGGTTTCAGGACTGCAGTTCTGATGTTATCTGTCTTCTGTCAGAAGCATGTCAGGTGTATTTTGAAAGTTTTACCTGCTCGTTGGACAGGATATACCCTCTGCTTGAGAGGAGTGCCAGCATTGCAGCTCTACTCCCTGTTACTACGTGACTAGAGCCGCGCAGTGAGCTGCTGTAGCATAAGCTAACAAAATAAGCTTTTCTATTTTTCTTTTTCTCTTTCTGTTCTTTGTTTTCTAAAAAGTTAAATTGACAAGAAAGCAACCCCTTAGGCTGCACCACCCCAACTCATAGAAGCAGCTTTTTTTTTTGTTCTATGTTTCCAAGCATCAAAACCCACTTCATAGGAAAAAAAACAACAAACCTGCCTAAAATCAGCTTTCCAAGAAGAAAACAATGTCCTTGTGAACTGCATATTCTCCCCTAGTAGTACTGTATAAACTATAGATTAACACGTCGTGTTCATGGCTGATTGCATCTAGAGAAAGTAGGAGCATCTGGGGTCATCACAAAGCTGCTGTAGAAGAGGCACTTGGGACAAATGACTTCATGAGTGCAATCAGGAAGCAGAAGGACATAAAAGCTAAGTCAGACTTGTCAGTCATAAGGCAAGCGGTGGTGAAAACATGAGATGAAGCCAGAGCTACCGAGTCCCAGTCTCTCCTCTGCACCAAGGACTGATCCCCACAAGCACCGTGCACAGGGCACAGCCCAGTCGGGGTTTCATCAACTGCAACTGTTATGTTTGTCTCTTAATCTATGCCCTTACACAGTTTCTTTTACAGGAGAGAAAATTTCTGGTTCTGACTGCTCTGTTAAGTTATTTGCACTCACTTGGTCAGTTTTCAAGCTCTCACATAGCACTGGCTGTTTTTTAATCAGTTGTATGCGCTGTCCATCAGAGCAATACTGCGATTTAAATTTTTGTGGGACTACTGCACGAAAGTCGGTGACCTTTTTACGTCTAGACAAACACTGCACAGAAACGTTTACGTTATTATGTGCATCTTCTTCCACGCAGGATGGGCAGCCTCAAAGGAGCACTCCCATCAGGAGTGGAGTCTCAGCTGGCAGGCACAGACCAGATCGTGAAGAGGCGCATGCTGGGGTGAAAGCATCAGCAACATTTAGCCAGGTACAATCTTCATCTGGTCTGCTACACAAACTGGTCGACATAATTTAGAATCAAACTCTAGTCAGGAAATTAGTCCTGTCACCTGTCAAGACAAACATTTATGCAAATTTTCCGAATGCCTGAAGACCTGATATGGGAGAGAACTGCTGTGATTTTCATTGACTGCAAAAGTTTCTCCATGATTCTGTCCCTGTCACTGAGAATCAGGCAGAAGTATGCACCCTTACTGATTGAAGTAAGAAGAAAACAATGTGGTATGATCTGTGCACGGATGTGGACTGCCTGTGCATCTCCTGTTTCCACAGGTCTTTCTAAGACAGTCCTCTGAAGAGGATATAATAATTCATATGGGTAAGCTCTCATCAAATGAGTATGGATTGCAGTGTCTTGCCCTTAAAATTTACATGCATTAATGAAAGGGAATGTTTAGAGTGTTTATGGACTGCTGAACTTAATTAAAGTGCAGTCCTGCCCTGAAAATGAATATAGAAAAGTGGCAATTACTCAGCTGAAGAGGTTTTCATCAAGAAACAGTATTTTTTTAAAGATGGTTTTAAGGTCAATTTCTTTTTGTTCAGCACCATAAGCAAACCACTAATCCCTGGTTATTTATTGCAGAACTTTTTAAATGAAGGATACTAATTTTCTTATTTAAAATGCTGTCGTTTTAATGCTTAAGAAAAAACCCCCACAAGTATGAATTTACCTGGTCTAGTGGGAGGTGTACCTGGTCAGGTGGGAGGTGTCCCTGCCCATGGTCATGGAACTAGGTGATCTTTAAGGTCCCTTCTAACCTAAACCATTCTATGAGTCTATGAATACTTAAATATACCCACATACCTCAAAATGCGCAAGAAACTTTTTCTAGATTTTATCTTTTTTAAAAAAAAAACAAACAAAAGGAAAAAAAAAGGGATATTTAAACCTTAAATCTTGCTCCAGACAGACATTTTGAAGAGAAAATGCTGAAATTTTTGAAGAATGGGGTAACATACAATTCTAATTCCCCAGTTCTGATTTACTGTCTTTTTCATACTACAACTGAGAAATTAATGTTTTTTCCCCCTTTTCTTCTTTCTTGTCCATCAGAGTGGGCAGGTTTCTGTCTCTAGTCAGTGCCATACCTAACGTGGGTCATGGTTTGTATCAGGAAAGCAAGTTCTTTCCTTGCTTTCTCCTGGGCTGCCTTTCTGAACATCAAAACTGGAGGACACACCGGATTTATTCTGAGCAGAGTGAGGCCTCTTTGCAGGCATGCTTAGACTTTGTCCTTCGGATGTGAAGTGCCAAGACCAGAATACAAGAGGTCACTCACTGATACAACAGTCTTTACAGAGTTATTCAACTTTATATTTTTCCCATGTAGAAAAGGCTTTTGATAGTTTTTACTTCATTTTCAGACCTATTGCACGCTCTGGTTTCCAAGAAGTCTTTGCCCTTAGAAGTTACCCGATGCCTCTGCACTAAATGAAGATCTTAATACTACATATGTTTTATTTTAAATTTAGAATGTTTTCCTGTCAAATCAGAGAGCCTACAGGTTGTGTTTCTAAGCAAACAGGCTACCTAGGAACAGATGACAATTTGCTTAACCTTACTTTCACTTTATGACAATGATGCAACTTTCAGATTGGTAGTAATTTGCCAGTTAGTGACAGAAAAAATATGCAGTAAATAAACAGGGAGACCGATGTGAAACTGATATAGCTGTTATATATATATAGTCTTATAGAGAGTAGGTCAGCTGTACTCTTTCAAACGACCTCAGAAAACCCTATACTGATTTCAATAAAGAAAACAAGAAGCAAGTAGGAATAAAGAAGGCAATCTTTGCAAAAATAAGTGAATGACTAATCAATATAAATGGTAAATAAACACACTTAATAGAACTCTCAATATTTTTCTTTCAGTAGACCTGCTCACTAAACCTTCAGACTACTCATTCGCATGCATAAAATATTAGTCAATCCACAGTGTCACATGTAAAGAACAATACAAAATGAATGTAAAATAGCTCAGCATAAACCTTCATTATTTGTCAATTACCTAATATCAAAGCAGCTCAGGCTATGTATAAGGAGAAAATATCTATGATGTACAGTTATTGGTGATAAAAGATACTTCAGATGCATGAGTTCTTCACATGCCTATGGCAACACAATACATTCAGCTCGGTAACTAGATGCTATCTGAACATTAGTTTGAGGTTGATAGTCTAAAATATAGCTTCTCTGACAGTGTAAATTCCATTTAATACTAGATTATCACTGCATTTTAATGGAACCTTTTCTTAAAATTTACTGGACGTATTCCACAGTACTAGTGTACTCTTTCATTTTATGTTGGTTGTTCTCCTAAGTTTTTCTCATCGCATTCAGATGACTGTATAATGGAAGATAATGGAGTTGTAAATCACAATATGGTTGCAATTCATATTATCGCTTGTCCTGTGTCTCACACCTGTACAAATGGTAAACTTCTACCAGCGCTTATGGAGTGTACAAAACCTTTTCTTGAGAGTCAGCCCAGCCCTACTGAGTGTTAACTTTACACTGAATATTCACTGAATGCTAACTTAAAATAATAAGATAAAGCCAGACAGATATTATCTCTGTTTTTCTTTTACAAAGTACCATTTTATTGTGTCGTACTACTCTTTGCTTTTTTGATGTCACAAATGGATTATGAGTACAGCCAGGGAAGGATGCAAATCATGCTGTTAAGCCATGCAGGTACTTAAAACTGCTTCCACGGTTGCAGACTACCTGGAAAAAGAATGCATGAATGGTTTTTGCTGACACAGCAGAGGACTTTTAAGAACAGAACATATAGGAAAGCCACTAACACAACTAGTTTTCTGCAGGGGTCCTTCCTGTAGAGGAAAACCTCCAAATGAGCAAGTGAGATGCCCTCTACATTCTAAAGAAATGGCGTGGAACTACGACACTGATGTTTGCAGAACGTGTAACTGACTGCAGGCTCTGAAGGGATACTGATCACACCACTGTCACAGAAGTGGAAAGTGTTTCAGACATCTGGACCATGCTTTCAAATGGAATTGGCCAGGACAATAAACTTTTATCTTGGTGTATTTGATTAATACATCACCTACCTGCATTCTTGATGGTCCTAACCCAAGTGTTTAAAGGTATATTGCCTTTGAACACCTGAACTCCAGCAGTTATTAATAACCTGGGACAAATATTCCTGAAGCTCATCAGAAACCCAGAGCATTAGAAAAAAATCTTAATAAACCAAAAAGCAAAGGTGACAGAAGTGTCACGCATATATAGTCAGGCAATGTCCCTGTGCAAACACGAGAGAAGTGTCTTAAGAATTTAAGGCCAGGGGCATTTCTTTCCACATGGGAAATGCATATTTGATATTCCACTGCAGAACATAGCTGAATATCTATCAAGATTATCTTGTAAAATAACAACTTTTACAAGCCAGATATGAGGAGACAAAGATGATATGAGACTGGAGCTACAGATCTAGTTATCCACAGGTTTTCTTTCCCTTAGAATTTCAGCATCAAAAAACAATGAGTAATGAACAGGTTTATCACAGAACATTAAATATCACATGCAAATATATTCAGAATACGTAATGAGACCATTGGGATATTGTCTGATGACAGTGATTGAATATTCACATTTCATAGTGTTCCAGAAATCTCACATCCCTCTAAATAGTACTCTGTAATGTCCATGTCTGTTTCAATGCATATTGTGTGTGTTAATCATGCCGAATTTTTGAACGCAAGCTAAGAAACAGCTTGGGCAAATATAAAGTTCAAGGATCCTGTACATTTTATTTTATTTCTGGAGCAACTATTCATGTTAATATGCAAAGTCTTAGCCAAGATATAAAAATGTAATGTAACCAGGAAATAACAAAATGATAGTTTAATATAGAACCATACATTAATTCAGCTTGGAAGTGACTCCAGGAGACCATTTTTATATACACAGGCTTATAGATGCAATTAAGTACATTTATACCATTAAAATACCCTGTGTTACTTGCTATGATACTTCTGGTACTTGCTGTGGTTCTTATGATACCTGATCCAACTGGACAGTGAATAGAAGAGGAAGTAAACAAGATGATAAATTATTTTTTCTTAAGTCACCCAAAAGAAGGCAAGACAGACCTTCTGATTCTAATATCCAGATTTTAGATTACAGTGATATTTAAAGAGAGGCATCCAGATTTGTGTCCAGTTCTGGGCTCCCATTGTGTCCAGTTCTGGGCTCCCCGGTTCAAGACGGACAGGGAACTGCTGGAGAGTGTCCAGCAAAGGGCTACAAAGATGATTAGGGGATTGAAACATCTCTCTTATGAGAAAATACTGGGGGACGTGGATCTTTTTAGTCTAAAGGAAAGAAGACTGAGGGGGGATCTTATTAATGCTTCTAAATACTTAAAGGGAGGGTGCCAGGGGGATGGGAACAGTCTTTTTTCAGTGGTGCCCAGTGATAGGACAAGAGGGAACGGGCACAAACTTGTACCTAGGAAGTTCCATCTTAACATGAGGAGGAACTTCTTTCCTTTGAGGATGGCAGAGCACTGGCACAGGCTGCCCAGAGAGGTTGTGGAGTCTCCCCCTCTGGAGACATTCAAAACCCGCCTGGATGCCGTCCTGTGCAACTGTTGTAGGTGACCCTGCTCTGTTAGGGGGGTTGGAGTAGATGATCTCCAGAGGTCCCTTCCAATCCTGACCATTCTGTGATTCCGTTCTGTGTTTCTGTGATTTGCATGACCTGTAGCTGTGGTATTTGGGAAAACTAGTCTATGTTCAACTTTGTGCAGGAAATTCACAGTCCTCATTTAGTCACCGACTCCTAAAGCTGCAATGCCACTAGGACATGATCTTTATGTTGCTTAGTTATTTACTCAGACTGTGCTTTAAATATGTCCTCTTTGCTAGGATGAGCCACAAGAACATGCTATTTTATCATGAGAATCGGCAGAAACATGTACTAATACTGACCTCCAGTAAGATTTCTCCAGTTCCTCAGCTTAATCACCGACAAGACCAAACAGCATGAGACAGGAACATAAATGAAACACCTTTAAGTACAACGTACAGTTGACAGACCAAGCATAAACATGTTGAGTGATGCACTATGGCTATCGCACATCAGCTGTAACCTTGATGGATCCTCCAAAAAGCAGCAATGAATTTGGTGATGAAAAATATAAAAATAAATAAAAAGCAAAACCCCAATGAACTCCGTCTATACAATTTACTCAGCTTCTACAGCTGCATTAGGTGCACTGGATATGGGAAAATTACCCTGCATGTATCGACTTGCGTTTCTAATGATGCATTGTATGTGCTCTAAGTTCACTGCACAAAGCTGGTACCATGCTGTGATAACACCTGTAGTCTCCAATGCTCATCATGTTTTGCCTCTTTCCAAGGCTTTAAGTCTTACTCAGATCATTTATTTTTTAGCTATTCTTTCATGTGTGTGTTTGTATACATCATTAAGCAAACAGGTTTGGTTTTTTTTTGGTCTCAAAGTACATGCAAATTATAGAGTTGAATTGCTAACATCTTAGAGGTAGGACAGGGACATTTGTGCAGCCTGGAGGTGGGTTCCTGCTGCATTACCCTAATGTGAATTAAAATGAGCTTGAGAAATGCGTTCTGTTTTTTCACTGAGTGCAGTGTCACAGAGGTCAATGTGTTTACAGAGAGCTGAATGATTGAAGAATATAACCCCTTGATTTTTCCTACTGATAACAGCTAATTAAAAATTCTACTTTCCTATGGAAAACAAAAGCATTAATTTTTTTATTGCTTCTTAGGCAGTGGGTTAGTTGTTCCTTCTTGAAGGGTTAACTTCTGATCTCAGGTGCAATGGCAAAGCTTTTGCTGACAATTATGATGCCTGTGTTTGGGAATTAAATTTTGCTGTTGGCATGCTCAGAAAAATAGCATTTAGTTAGCAGTAAGTCAAAAAGACCTGCAATGTGCAGGCTGTATTCCATTTTATGGGCTAAGGTTAATGATACTGCTATGCAAAAGAGCTTTACCCTTGAGATCAGGCAACAGAGATATTTCTTATGATGATTAATGTATCCCAAACAGGATGTGAGTCTGTAACATGGACTTATTTTTCAATCAAAAAAAAAAAAAGCAACAAGTTAAAAATATATATCTGTAAGGTAAAGTCTTTTAAAATAGGTAAGGAAAAAAGTCTTTAACTCCAGCATCACTGGCTTACCAAAAACTTATCTGTGAACTGCATTCACTTTGTACTTGGAGATATAATTGAAACTGATGGCCCTGGTTGTAACTAACACTGTCACAAGGGATTATCTTTCCAAAACATACTGCAGCTATCAGCTGCAGGGGGGCTTGCTCACTGGCGTTTTTTCAGGTCCAGCTCTGGCTGAGCTGTCCCAAAGCAAGGGTTGACTTGTCTTTATTTTTTGTCTCGCACTTCCTTTCTAAAGTGCTAGCTGTGCCTGCCCCTCCAGCTGCAAACCTCAGCTCCTGGTGCTCTGGGTCAGAGAAAGGGACCTCTGTTGCTAGTGGAGTTTGGGCTGTGTCACCGTGAGTGCGGGTGCTGTCACTGTCAGTATGACTTCTCACTCTGCTTGCCTCGCCACAGGGGATACCACATAATACTGTCCCGGAGAGGCACTGAGGGAAATGTCCCTTTTCAGTGTAGATGTTTCTAAAAGAGGATGAACCAGTCGAATTTGGACTATAGAAAAAAAATCCTTTGTCGTCATCATCATCATCACCATCACCATCATCATCACCATCATCACCATCACCATCATCACCACCACCGTCATCATGACCTACTAATAGACTCCTAAAGCCTTTCTCACTGCAGCAACTATAAAAGTAAAACACGTTGCAGCAATCCTCTGGGGATCTGTAGGTAGATGAGTCACCTGTGTTTTGACTGTATGTGACTGTGATCCACTGTGAAGTCAAACTTTGGTTAAGCAACTCCTGAGCTGACATATATGTTTTCGTTAGTTACATCTGTTGAAACATAATTAGATATCAGCTTCCTGCTCTTTCAAAACGATCTTTTCTCTCTATTATTTTTGTCATGCAGAAATAGTAATTAAAAAGCCAACCAAAATAAATCCCCCAGAATAATCCTAATTTAATTTTTAAATTTAAGAATATTTATAAAGTACTGTGCCCTTACATTTACTCAAGGCATAAAAATAGAAATTAATGTTATGATTTTGACCCTGTAGCTTCAAAAACCCTTCTCACAGTTCTACTGATGTTGACACATTGACATACAATTCCTTCCACACATTGTCTCACCAACACGATATACCAAGTTTAGAATGTCGTTTCGGCGAAACACTTCCTCTCCACTTCACGAGGTCTCCTAGTGTTATACGAAAAAGTACACTTTGCCAGGATCTAACGTAACCAAAAGTAACTGGAAAAAAGGAGAGGAAAAAAAAAGTTGTAAGTTAGAGGACTAAATTTAACTCCATTGTGTCAAAATGGGTAAGCTGTCTCAGCAAGTGTATATTCTGGCCTAAACAGCTCTATTTAATTAAATGAGACTTCAGCCCTGTGTCTTGTTGGAAAGAGGAATAGTGGGAGAATTGGGGGAGGAAACTTAAGACTTTTTAAAAAAATGAATTTAGCCATTTGATTTATAATCCTGTTCGATCTAAACAGCTAGCAGGCACAGCTCGCACTTTAGAAAGGCCAGGCAGCCTTCATTACCCATCAGACAGTCTTTATCAGCCATCAGGCATTTAGCATTGAATGTGGCTGGTCATCTGTAATTTTTTCTGAGAGTTCAATACACAGGTCTGCTCACATAATGCACCTGTACTGCAAATGTAAATGGGCGAACAGGTCGATATCCAACAGTGTCCTGCAGAACTGGCACCGAGCCACCCTTCATATACCACAGGACGTAAACGTGAAATTATAGCATAGAGGTGATACCAAGACTTGGGAAATGTTGAAGCATGGGGGAGCAAGAAGTGATCCACATTGCTTTGGAAGGACAGCAAAGAAAACAACAGCAGCTAGAAAATCATATGCAGAATGCAGGAATTTGGGCCATTCCTTGAACAAGGGGGAATCTTTCTGGAGAATCAGTAGCTCTGAAAAGAGCTGGGATTCCCTGGTGCTTAATGAGTCTGGACATAGTCTCCAAAGATGAGTTTGCAGTGAAGAGGAAAACATGAGTGTGTGGCACAAGCACAAAAAATTTTGCGTAGGAAAAGCAAAATGATTCTGCCTGTATCACAGATGCTAATGTAGCCATTACCAAAAGGTGTCTGTTCCAAGGTTGAAAATAGAAAGAAGAGATGGCTAAAAAGCAGGAGTAATTAAAAGCTGCAAGAGTAGTTAAAAGATTAGAAAAAGTCTGCAAGAGCTTGATATATTGAAGTTTAAATACTTGAGGTGTTGATCACAAGCCATAAACAAATAAGGAACTGAAAATTATCAGAGAAGTCTTCAACATCCTTCTAACAGACAGAGCTAAAAACTGAAGCTTGACGTCCTTGGAGTAAACGTGAAGTGTATAATGTAAACATTAAAGATAATTCAGTACTTGAACAATGTGCCAATCATTTGGCTGGGTCCTCTCAGAGCAGCAACTCTATGCCACATAGATGAATATTTTTTTCTAAATCAAACCTAATTTGACTGTCTGGGCTTCCTCAGCCTAATACTATGTTGTGACACAAGAATTACTTCATAAAACCTTATGACTTCCGTTATTCAGAAAGTCAGTTTGGGGGGAAAGGAGAGGCCTTTCTCCTCTTTGGGGAAGAATTCATAACAATGGATTTCTTGATGGACTGAACAGCAGGAAACATGACATCTCCAGCCTGGAATAAAGATGTCTCTCTGTGTGCACTGCTATGTGTCGTAGGTGCATAAAGGTATTAGAAAGATCACTATTAACCGTTAGGCAAATCACACAAAGTCTTAGAGATACTTTTAACAGCGTTGTTTTTTAATACAAATGTCTTACTTGGGTGATTCCATAATTGTGAATTCCTGGAAAAACACAGAGGGCTCCATTCATCTCCACTGCACCCTGGGGTGGTGATGCTGTAGCAATTTGCCACCTGCTGCAACTATTTTGCATCTGTGGCATTTGCTGAGGTTTGTCTTAAAGGTGGAAAGTTTTGCTTTGCAATCTCATGCATATGTTAGTGAGTTATTATACACCTGTTGGTTCATATTGTATCTGTTACTAGATTTCAAGTGACAGTTTTGTGAAATATTTGTCAAAAAAATACCTAAACATGATGCATAAATAGTGTCTCAGGAACAAATATAGAATCTACCTTTGTAGAGACACCTGATCATATATGACACCACTTCAAGCAAGGCAAATTATAATAACCTGGTGTTAAAATAAGACAAATAAATCACTTGCATGAAAAAAAAAAAACCAACCAAACCCCCAAACCTTTAATCAGCATCTAAATTATTACTTTTGCACAACAAATTTCTTTTACTAATGGTTTTCTGTGAACAACCTTATAAATATCAGCATCTAAAGAAATACAACAATACAGTTTAGATGGTGTAAATATACTGGCAGTAAAAGAAAAGAAAACAAAACTTATCCTAAGAATTGATTCCTATTCTTCAATATTTTATTTCTTACCTTACTCCAATTCATTTTTTGTCTTATTCTTTGATTTTCTTCACAGTATGAGCAAAATACTGTCATATACCTGGACTTGTGCAAGGCATTTGACACTGTCCNTGCAGATAAACAGTCTGTGTGGAACAATTCATATTGTCACTGATTTCATTGATCCTGAAGCCTTTCAGTTTCTTGTTTCTAAGAGTAAACAACTAGCACTTGGGGAGAAATATATAAGACTTGATATTTTTTCTCTTTGAGCTGCAGAACACTGGGAACAAAACATAGCTCTGTTCCCTGTTAAGGATCAATATTAAAGTCAATATTAGAGAGGAGATAGTAGACACCTGAAGACCTAATTCTGCACGAGATGGCAAGCACCTAGTCCTGTGAAGCTCTTGGGAAGAAAAAGATTTATTAATTTGGTCTCCTCTGATTTGATCTGTCACACTCATCGATTACTGGTCCAACTCTATGTTAAAGTCAACAACAAACCAGTGAATTGAAGCAACACTGGTGAGTACACTGATTTTACTTAAACTCCTTTTATACTCCTATTCTGAAAGAGTGTTTCGATTAAATTGTTAAGCCATTTGACAACAGCAGCTCAGCTCCCCTAATTATTTCATAAAATTTTACATTGCCATGAAACTAAAAGTCTGTATATAAGGAAGTAAGGTAAGGGAAGAAAGGAATAAGAAAGATAATACTGAGAATCAAAAAGGAAAAGTACAAAAGCACTTAGGGATCCATTTTCTACAGATAAAGACCTTATTTTCATTGTCATTTTTCCCTCTTAAATACTGTGTCCATTAAAACTAACCAGTATCTAGAAGCAAAGATTTTCTATTACTTTGCTAATGCTTTAAGGTTATAATGCTCAAGTTCAAAGACATGTGAGACTGTCATTACCTCAAGAACCTTGCAGTACACAAATTACTCTTGGATAGACAGCAAAGTGTTTGGAGGGAACAAGATTTGGAATGAGGGAAGGGAAGGGAAGGGAAGGGAAGGGAAGGGAAGGGAAGGGAAGGGAAGGGAAGGGAAGGGAAGGGAAAGGACGGGAGTGGACAGGTCG
>VUYV01000023.1:7496419-7530893 GCA_008711295.1 Anarhynchus alexandrinus
TTATATTATATTATATTATATCGTGTATATTAAACACCCTGCTCACACCTTCCCCTTAATGTCCTGACAGTCTCTGCTGGGACTCATTTCTAGATGTGGCCATGCCAGATGGCTTCCTCAGGCCCAGAGGAACTGAGCACGCCCAGCTTTGATCCTCATGTCATTGATCCTTTTTGCACAGTCTTGTGACTGTCTGGGAGTCTTGGGAAGACTTGCATGCTGCCTTTTTGCATAATGCCTGAGTTTCACCTAGAGTGAATATCACCTGAGTCAGAGACAGTCTATGACCATCTCTGGGAGGTTTGCTTGACCAACAGTCTCACCTTCTGTACCCTGCACATCGGTCTGCCACCCCTGGAAATTCTCAAGCAGGTACTTGATGCACTGTACAGATTATCATTATTTAAACTCTGCTGTGAAAAAAGAAAGAACAACTGAGATAAGTCAGTTATTTTTATATATTTACATAAATCAGCATTCCCAGTACAGTGTCCAGTACCAGTCTTTCACTCCTCCCCCTTTCATCTCAGCTCCTCATGTCAGTCATGTTGTGTGACTGATAACAAATGGCTAGAAATAGTGTCAGGGTTTAAGGGTTTGAGGTGACAGTTTGAAATGAAGCTGACATTGATCTTTTTTTACGATATACTTTGGACCAGGCCCTGAGCAGCTGCAGTGCTGTGCTTCCACTGAACCCAGTAAGCAGAGCAAATTCCACAGCAGCTCAGAATCCACCCAGGACTCATGAAATTCAAAGACCAAAGTCTTATTTATAATGACAGAATGATATTGAGAGAACCTCAGAGTGATCCTCAAGCACTGGCGTGCTGAAGTGAGAGCTGAATAATCTCAGTCCTACCACATCACAGCCTTACAGAACAATATTACCCACTTAAAATTTCCACATGGAAGTCTCAGAAGAACAATATTATCCACTTCAAGATTGTGTGTGCTCTACGCACTGTCACAGGTATTTATTTTTTATGAACACTCTCATCCAACTTATAATGGATGACTTTGGTGCCTTAACATGGCATTATTAAAAATTTTACCAGGATAATCCCAAAAATCCACCTGTGGTTTTTATTTTGTTTTGCTTTGTTTTGTTTTTTCCCCTGCTCTGGTTAATACCGAATGAGTCATATTAATAATTTTGCTGCCACATTACTGTCCAAAGGGCTGTGAAACTGCACACACCAACTGCAGCCTGCTGCTTTCCTGAAGTGAAAAATACCTAAAAACTCCTACTGAGAAATGCGGTCCATGGTGGTATTAACATGTCTCCAATTAATATGCAGAAAAAAATGTCAAATCCCTACTAAGACATTTTTTTCCCTTCCTTTTTTATTCCATAGAGTCAGTGAATGACTTCAAATTGCTCTTCAACTGGCCAAAGTAAGTTCACCAAATAGGGCAATGTATTCTACTAATTCAGGATGTCTCATCCTACATATTACCTACTCCCTACTGAGGTATTCTTAAGCACTTACTGGTTACTAATACTAATAATTTGCAGCATTTATTTTAGTTACAGATTTTCCTTTTCTTCATACTCTGGAAATCAAGGGAAAAAAAGGAACACTAGCAAACAGCAAACTGGTACAACTAACCTCTGTGACTTTCATAACGGAAGGGGAAATGGAAGAGGCAAGTGACAGTTCATCAGAGCTCCAAAAGGCACACGCAGCAGGTTAATTTCAGAAGCAGGAACTTTATGAAATCAAACTCTTTGTGAGGAAAGACTGGTTGTCACGTGAAGTACAAGCAGTATCAAATTTAAAAAAAACAAAAATACAATACCTCTAGGTCACTTCAACAGTTCAGTGATCCCTGAAATAAAGCCTTTTTTCTGCCTTTCAGTTTGTTTGCATTTTCCTGCAACTCAGGCTAGACTATGCAATCAGCTTTGTGTTGCTGTTACAGTCTCCTATTCTGAAATCCCAGAAACAACATTAAATTTACTTTTTTTAATGGTGCAAGCAAGACAGGAGACATTTTGGAGCTTAAGGCTGACATTTCTGCAGGTGAGTGAGCCCTTTCATACGTGTCTATGGGGGAAGGTGGACAGAGGCCACGGCTCCCACGAAAACCATGAGAACAGGCTGCCCGAACTTCTCTGAAGAGCAGCATCTGCTGAGGATGCACACGGATTGTGCCACAGATGAGGGACTGAACTCATCTAGATAATCATGCCGAGAGATTTCCCCTGGAACAAAAGTGTCTGTAGAGTCTGTTTCTCATTCATTTGCCCCTCTGAACTCCACGGAGCCTCTCCCTTTCAGGTGAGCTCCCTGCACTGAGCCTCCGTTCTTTCTTAGATAGGATGCGCCTGAAGCTTCAATTAACTCTTTTCTTTTTTTCCTTTTAAACAAGCATAAGGAACAGCTTTCAAAGGTTTGTGTTATATTGTAGCGCTTTGCAACTAAATCGCTATTACAATCTTCAAAAATGCAATAATCAACAGAAAATTGATTTTTATAGACGTGATTGATTTTTACAAGCAATTATTGCAAATATAAAATTCTCTGTCCAACAAAAACACATGCCACTCTTCCCTCCTATGTCCATTCTAATAGGTTTATTAGAAGGACCATATCTTAGGACATGAATTTCAATGAGTTTGTGAGCTCTGATGTAACTGACTGTGATGCTTAAAGGCACTAAGGAAAGCAGGATCATCTATTTTCCTAATTTAAAGGCAAGCAATAACAGCTAATTCTTCCACAGGAGCTAATGAACAGCATATAAAGCAAAATCTTGTTTCGCAAACTAGAAATGGGTACTTAAAGACAATGATGAGAAACTGAGACATTTAGTTTCGGCTTCCTTCTCCTGTACACAGACCACTGGAGGGCTGCGAACCGTGTTCACTGTGACCCAAAGACTCTTGAGACAAATCAGAGGTCCCCAGTGGCTTCACTGGGTTTCAGATCTGGGCTTGCTGCGTAGGTCATCAAACACAGCCTGGACTGCGATGGTTCATGGCAGTGAGCCAAGCAGCCCCCCGGGTGCGGAGGGCGTTCTCACTCCATCCAGAAGTGAGCACAGTGCACCACACGGCGCCTGCGGAGGATGGGGAGCGTTTGCCTGCGGGGCAGACGCAAAGCAGAACTCACACAGGCAGCTCTAATTAATTACCAGCCCATTAGCTGCTTTTGTAAAGCCGATCTCTTGATGATCAAGTGCCAGGAACTGAACTACAGACCAGACATACACCTCGCTCGTGCCAAGCCACTCTTCCTTTGAACAGCAACAGATTTATAGTATTTTGGGAGATATCTAGTTCTTTTCTTACATGTCACTGGTAACCATAAAGGCATTTATGAGTCTGCAAGGTTTGCAGTAACAGACATTGTAGTCCACTTATTGATCTATAGCCTTTTTTTTTGGCACTGTGAATACGATAAATAGATCCTTTTCTTTTCAGCTTTGTGCTTGTCTGTGAAAGTCAAATTGAAAAGCACCGTTAACAGCTGCAATAATCAGCTTCAGTTCAAAGTTAAGCGCTATGTAAAGGTTATTTTTCACACTGCTTCTTTCTGAGGTCTCCTACTTGTTAATAACTAGTGGTGCCAAACCTCTGGAAACTGTATGGACATGTCCCACATTTTTCAGTACAAAACTAGCTCAGAGAAACAGAGTGATTAATGATAACACTAGGTAAGAATTATAGAAGCCAATGGGCACTGCTTCACTACATTCAACAAGAGCTGAATTGGGTCAAAATACACATTCATTCACTTGAACTCACATGTGGGGTTAGTACGGAATTAAAGAGTTGGACTTATGATGAGGGATGCTATTTTTGCTCCTACTTAGCAGCAATTCTTTTTCTTTCCCCCCGCCATAGTCCCACAAATCAAACTTCAAAAGGTAATAAAGTTAGTGTATTTCCCGCTGACATCAGTTTACTTAAATAGATTTGTAACAAGGACAAATGAGTGTATTATTAGTTACATATATTTTGAATTATGGCCTCACCAGCAGCCTTCATCTCTGTATTTGAGCTTTCTGTATTTTAAACAGAGTCCCTATGATGAAAACTGCCCCATATATCCAACAGGGTGTACTAATGTGAGGTGTTGTTTGAGCACATCGTCCCATTTCCAAACTCAGAGATGGTTGTGTCATAGTCTTAGAAGCAGCCGAATGTTTTCAAGACTCTGAAAAGGTGCTTACAAAATAATCTTTTGTCAAATTATATGATTTATGAATAGCTACCACTGAATTTTAAGGAACTTAAACCAAGCAGGAATACAGGAACATATATTTAAATTGTCGAAAGAGAGAAACAGTTAAAGGAGAATGCTTAGAGAGATTGGGAAAAGAAATTACTTGCCATCTTTATTATCAAGTGATATCATAATGTCAAACTGGCAAAACAGGGAAATACCTTACAAGGGATAGATTTGTAAAAAAAGTTTGAGAATGTTGTCAGATGCCTGAATAGGGAGAAGTTAAAAAGTGATTTATTTATTTTTTTACCTATTTCTGAAAAGTCTTGAGTGATCCAGGAGTGTTGCAGTACTGATATTCCACAAAAGAGAGCACTTTTGTGGTCCAAAAGTTTAAACCTATTTCCAGTTTAATGAGTGTTTCTTTAAAGTTTTTGGTTGTTCATATTTGGTACGGTTTTTTAAACTCGCAGTTTAAAACTGTTTTTTTCTCGCAGACTGACATGCCAAAACTTTTGTACAACTTTGAGAAATGGGCAAAGAACATTTTATTCTTTTTTATTGTTTTAATATAGACACATATTATATAGCTAAATACATATGCATATGTGTATATACATGTACATATATATATGGTTTTATTTTAACTTAGGGCAAAACATCAAAATATATGAATGAAATGAAAATTCTATCCAAAATACTCCTCTAACAAATATGTAAATATGAAAGTTATGGTAAAAAATACACAAGAGAAAAGGGAGAATAGAGAGCGTAGCATGTGAGGATAAGGAGCACATTGTTACTTTTCATGATTCAGGTAAGAAAACATTTACTGAAAAAGCTCTCAAAATTAACTCGGAGTTATATGAAGAATCTAGGTCATGAGATTTCCAATTAATGGACTATCTATCCTTCCTCTCTTAAGAAAGAAAAAAAAAAGAAAAATAAATACAGAAAAAACACCTGTGCCTTTCCATTTCTAGTATTACACTGGGGAATACAAGAAGTGCAGAAAATCCATTCATACAGCATTTTTATTGGTGATCCCAGCCCAACCACCTAAAGGGTAGAAAATTAAGTTAGATCAGTTTATTCTGCCTCAGGAGGACCATAACTCAAAAAACACCTGGCTGCAGTCAGCTGACAGCTCCCAGACCCTATATTCTATTAATTTATTTTCATTTCTGAATTTTGATCACTCTTCAGTTCTGAAGACTTTAGACTTCATCATCAGCTGCGATGAACATGGAGACACAACTACAGCATAACACTTGGTAGAGACTGAGCGGCTCTTCCCTGACCTCACGACGCTTGTTTTGGATTACAGAGAGATTGACATGATGCTCAGGGGAACACTACAGAAGCAGCATGATTTTATCCTTTGAATTTGGATTGCGAGTATGTAAAAATCAAAATTGCTGCAAAATTACTATAAGTGAAAACAAATATATATGTGTATTCACACAAACACACACACACACAAACACTACTAGTCACCATGTTAGCGCAGAGACAAACACATAACCAATTTTCTTCGGTTATACGCGGTGCTTTATTTCAAGGCGCCGGGAACCAGGGGTACGCACCCAAATCTGGCTCCGAAGTCGGCTTTGCTGAGTAGCCATTTTATATTCTTTCGGTTATATGCATATTCAACAGGTATTGCTACATTATCTTATACATATGCATTACAAATTACTTCATCTTATTGCGACATCAGCCCCCTTCTCTGCGCATGCTCTTTTTCTCTCTGATGGTCGTCGGTGGTCGTTCTGATGAAGTAAGACGTTTGTTTTCTATCCAAGTTTCTCGGTGTTCTGCTTGACTCCTCTGGTATGCCGCTTATCTGTTTCTTAAATACTTGAAACTACAAAACATATTATTTCCCATCGCTATTAATCACCATGGGCTCCACCATGTCCAGTCACCAAGGACCCGACCTCCAAATCTTGCAGACACCCCCTCACTCCCTATTACATAGTACAATTCGTTACTTAACTCTTGCATTTCCTAACAACCACAAATTACCACAAAGAAAGCAAGGATATATATATCGCAAGAGTAAAGCAAATATAAATACATTTCAAGCAGGGAAGCTCAGTTTGGGTAGTTAGAACGTCATTCAGTGAGTTACTTTTATACCTTTTTGGTGTAGACACATCAGTTCCTGGAATAGTTGTTACTGATTCCCGTTTTCCTGGAAGGTCAGTTCGTTATCACAGTTACTTTGTTCTGCACCCATCAAGGTTTCTTTCTCCTGCTAACCCCTCCCTCCCCCCCTCCCTACCCCCGCCCCCATCGATGAGGTTTCTGCTGAGCTTATCAGGGAATTCTCAGGTTTCCCAGCTAAGGAGATACCGTTCTTTGTCAGTGTGTTTACCAGCATCACCTTTGTGGTGGCTCAGTCAAGACTGGAAAGGGTGACGTGAACTGGCACAGGATAGAGAAAAATAACTTTTTCAATGCTGTTGCACACACAATATATAACAAGAAACTTTTGGCTATTGGGGGCATTGGAGCCAGATTACCTTTATCACTAGACAGCTTGAGGCAGGTTTCTAGCTGCTTTTTCATGTATGGGCCAGATTTTCAGCTTGCATATCACCCTTGAAATTAGTGGAATTGTGTCAGCATCAGATGAGACAAACTGCTATTGATACAAACAACTGGGAATGTCCGATTTAGCTTCATTAAGAATTCCTGTTCCTTTGAAGACTGATGAACCTGAAGGAGGCACAACCTGCACAACTTCATCCAAGGGATAAATGGGTATTTGGAAAAGAAATTTCCAAGCATCCAACATAGCAGACTAGAGCTTTGTTAAGACTCATTACTAGTAAGCCTAGAGAGAGCTTTAAAAGCATTGCTGAATTAAGGCTTTAGTTTTCAAGTCTGAGTATGCTAATTTCCTGTTTCTCACCACTGGGAAGGCAGACTGGTAAGAAGAATTTGTGTCTGTTGGCCAAGTATTCTTATCAGAGTATGAAAAAACTTGTGAGGATGGAAATAAGTCAAAAAGTCTTCATTTGTAACTTTTACATGATATGTGGTCCCACGTGCCACCATTTGTCACCACAAGACCACACTGACTTGCACTGTCACATAGGTAGAGCCTGATTTACTGTCTGAGAATATAAAGTGTGTTCTTATGATGCAGTTCAGTACTTACTTTCGTTCTTCACACTACAGTCCTTATATTCAATCTTGTAAATAAGTCATCACCCTATTTCCCATTATTCTCAATGCCTTTTAATTGTGCAATTACATAAAATAGCAATTAACACCACTTGGAGTCACATAATTTGTTGTGTAAAAAGTATTTTGCCACGTCTCTGAATTTAGTAAGGTCATAACTTTATTTACTCATCATTAGCACTGCAATAGTTCACAATGTGAATTGTCAGAGCATCGTTTCATTTTATTGCAACCACTGAATATCAACCTATAAATGCTAAAAACCAACCGGAAGAAGTCATAAACTGAATGAACAGAAGGACAATGACATGAGTTAAAAGGCATCACTTTGCCAGCTCAAACTTTTAAGCATTCTCTTAGAATCAGCTCAGCAAGTGGCCTTTGAGAGGCCGTAGGATCACAACACAGTGGGAAAAAGGTCATGTGGCTAAAAGACACTGAATAAAAATCCAAAACAAAGTAAAGCTTTAACGACTTTTTCCTGTCCCCATGACTGTCAGCACATAGGGGCACTGTGATGGGAAATATCACATGCTCTGTACCCAAGCTGTGTGACACCAACCAAGCTGTGTGACAGCAACACAACACCAAAGTGTGTGACACCAACAAAGTGGCAACTTTCATACTATTGAAGCACCTCTTTGAGCTGACAAAGCAGATGCAGTGTGTCCCTGCACTGGTCCTGTAGACACCTGGGTCCAGTTCTGCACTCACAGTAGACCTCTGCACCATTCTTGCCCCTGCAACTGTTACTAAACCTTCCCCAGCTTCTCTCACTACCTATAACGGGCGAAGGCTGAGGGGCCAAACCACTTTGGTCTGGTCTTGAATCAACTACAGCGTTCAGTACTGTTGCATCAGCTTGAATTTTTCACATCAGCCAGAAAATTCACGCATTAGAAAAAGGTGTTTCTCCTGATGCTTTCACACACTTAGGGCAGCAGTTCCAGGGGAAGATCATGAATAAGACTGGACACAGCAAACCCTTGTTTCAACTTCTAGGTGGTCCTCTGACACAAAGCTGAGCCCAACTCCAAGCACAGTCAGTGGGAAAGATCATCTGCTTTTATTCCCATGAGCAAATGATCATCAGTGAAGAAGTGGTAACACAAGCCACAGGAAAGTCACCTGAAAGGAGAACTCAGTAACAGCTCAATCTTTCCTTTACTGCAATGCAAATCCCACTGCCCTGAATGCACAGTAAGAACACTTCTGCCAATGGGGATCCACTAATTTTTAGGCATTTCTGAACTGTCAGAAATTTCATAATCTTTTCTAATACAAAAGAAATATTCTGAAAAAAATTAACAAGGTCTCTCTGACACAAACTAGGTTGAACAAAAACGGATTACTGAAATACCACTACAGATGTCTCAGTTTACAGACATGTGATCCTGAAACAAACTTTTTCACCGATTTCTGTGTCTCTGTCCATTTATTGCATGCAGGTTTATGTAATATTCTACTAGAATAAGGTAGCTGAAACAGACAAAGAGCTTATCTTCTGGTGTGAAATAAAAAAGCTTTTTCTAGAAGAATACTGGAAACATTTTTTTTTTTCTTTTTTTCCCAGACTGAGAGCTAAAAAGTCAGAGCATAGGGCAGTGAAAATTCATCTCAGGTAGTAGGCATAAAGGGAAAAAAAACAACTCTGTCTGCATGAACAGAGAACAGCAAAAAAAAAAAATCCTTTCCTTAGGCTTAGTATAAAGAACTGTGATACAACTGGTACATGCAGCTTATACCAAATGCCTGCATAGTCATGGGGGATTTCACCCACCCAACACTATCATCGCGTGTATGAAAATCTTCCATTTGTATTGGAGAATTTATTCCAAAATAAAACATTTCATGGAAGCTGAAAAAGGGAGGGGGGAAGAACAGCAAAACTCAACAGCTGGGGGACCCATGTTATCCTGAGTTTTACCATGGTCTAACTACTATTTTAACTCTTATTCATCATGAAAGGTCATCTGTGACTTCTAGATGAAAATGTAAATTGAATCTCACCCTCTGTGCTGCACCCATTGTCAACTGATTTGCACTGTGATGATTATTTCCCCAATTTTCCACCTTTATCCCAAACTGCTTTCTTTTGATAGGCAATGATTCCAGCAAAAAAGAGAAATTAATAATACTTCTTTGTCTATGACAATATGTGGTAGCCATTTCTGGCAACCCATATTACTTAATCAGCAATTTCTCACAAGTTTCTCCTGATGTAAGATGTAAATTGAATCCTCAGTTTTACCCAGGACCTTGCACTAGCAATAGCCATCAATACGCGTCCAAACCATCACCACACTTCTTGTGTGTAGGATTGCCTATTTCACTACCAAAGCAACAAGTAGGTCTGTGGCACTTTAGGAATCCAGCAATTATGTTTCTTGTAGGTTCCAACAAGAAGATAAGACCATGGTCCTGATCTGACATCAGTTCTAGTGACTCAAAAAATCTGTAATAAATCAATCACCCCAAAAATGACCAACTAGTTGAATAGTCCTTTCTACAGATCCACATCATTGGGCCTAACAGGTTTTACTAAATTCAAGACTTTAACTCCACCTGTAGAACTACTTTAGGTCAAGCTGCTTTATGGCTTCGAATTTCAGGACAAGATGTTTCCATCAAATGCACTAACCCAGGTTGTGATGTTGCCTTTATTCCTCCTTTCTGATCTGTTTGTTTGAATCCTGACCTCTGACAACATCCTTATATATTCTTACGTCTCTGTAGAAATGGAGTGAAGCATTTGCTTCTGAAGTAGTCCTAACCCAACCATTATTCAGTCACCTCTGCAAACCCAGAGGCAGTAAGAATCTTTTGTGATACCACTGAAGTCAGACACTAATTTCGGAAGTGCCAACTCCTTTCAGAAGCTGCTGCTCTGTTATCATCTTCCAGTCCAATGCCTGACTTCAGCTCTGTCCTTATAACCCGTTTAAGAATACAGAACCCCAAGCTTAACAAGAAGTAACCAAAAAAATTTTGCTGGTAGCTATTTCCTCAATCCACGCTTCTCCTCTTCAGTATCTCTCAACCGCAGCTCTAAAACATACCTAAACCTAGCACTTGTCTAGTGACCCTTGTCAATCCAAGACCTAAATAAATATGTTGTTCCAAAGACCACCAGTCTCTTGGCCCTTTCTTGGCCTTCTTAGTGTTTGAATTGGTTGAAAAAGCACCCCATCTGCCTTGTTAAACCTGACATGAGGCCAAAGAATGAACAGACTAGTCTGAGAGGCAGCTTGTGTTCAACAACTACAACCACATCTGCACTATATTGAGCATATGCAAGCAGTACCTTCCAATACAACAGCATGATCAACCTGTCCAATACAAGCAAGATATCTATTGCCAAAATAAGACTCTAAACCTTGCTTCATTGTCGTGCCTTTGACCATTTCTTGGCCACACAAATCACGTATAGAAGTAGAGAAGCTTATTACATTTAATAATAGCTTTAACATAAAAGTTAAGCTATTGTTTTGTTATGGATCTACATTAGAAACCTGACACCAGCCTCTGTCAGAAGCCCTGATCTGTGCCACCGAGTAAGTGTGAGCTGTGAACATCACCTTCTTTGGTGGTATTTGTCCTTTAACAATTTTCAAAGTTCTTTCTTAAAAGCAAAACAAAACAAAAGAAAGCAATTCTCCCACTGCTGACTCCTGAGCTCTGACCTGGTAAGTTCCTCCCATCCCACACATGACCTGAAACCCCTCTTCCCGTGTGAGGAGGCCTTTTCACTGCCAACTGCAGTCAAACTACACTGTATCCCTGTAACCCACTCTGGTGTATGCTTTTAACTACAGCAGGTGACAAGAATTGTCTTTCTCCAAAATGTTAAATGACCCTCAATTATAACCAAGGCTTTGAGCTAACTCTAGATGTGGATACTCATCCAAACCACCTCCATGCTTCTTCTGTGTAGGATGGCCTAGTCAAAGGGAATTATGGAGGCAATTGAATTCCAGTGAATGGGATGATTATGCTTATCACTGTTGTAAACACTTTCTCAAAAAAAGCCTTTATCTGGAAATAACTTGGGCTGAATATTACAAACACATTTACCTAAATTTGAATAACAATGTTTACAAAATTGGCTTGCCCCTTCATTTATGTTAAACTGGTCTGCATGATGCCTACCTGTTTTTATGAAGTAGATATACCAACTTTTAAGCTACTTCTTAAAAAAATGTTATAGTCACTACTTAATACTGTAGTCCTGCATAAAATCTTTAAAGTTCCATCTTAAATAGAAAATACATAAACCTTTGACAAGATTGAATACAGCTTTAGACAATATGGTAGATGTTTCTTTACCAACTTTCCAAATCAGTATGAAAGTGTAATGGACTATTAAAAAAAACACAGATAAAAATATTTTTTTGTGTCCGCCAAAACTGATGGTACACAGATGATGTGAGATATCAGAGTAACTTATTCTGCTCTGGGGGACAATTTCAAAACATGAGCGTCAAAAAAAAGTAGTGTTAGTTAAGTAAAAGAATTTACTGTTCAAATGACAGATATTATGGAATAAAAAACTGCTTAAACATTCACCCCTCCAAGTAAAGGGATCTTAAGTTACAAGTAATTGTAAGAAAACTTTCTGTCAAGGTAGAAAATCTTCAATGCCAATGAAAAATTGTTTCCTAATGTTCCTATCTTTCTTTTGCTCTCTAAATTCAACAAGAGCCTGGCAACGGAGATGTCATTCGTTCCGGTATTGGAAAGATATTGATTACCTTTTACCTCCCGGCTGTGGTAACCTGGCGCGGAGTCACTAAGGCTACCGACAGCTGGCTCGTTGGGACCATCACCCACTGGGTCCAGGTGCTGTCACCCCACGTGTTAGTGCACGCGGTGTGATGGACAGCAGCTCTAGGTCCGAGGCTGCAAACCAGTTGGGGAGTGAGCATTGAGGAGAGGGGAGAGAGACAGGTGTGATAACAATGCCCCCTGTCCCTCCTCTTGGGGCTGGGTGGAGAAGTGGCGTGAACTAATCTGGTATGCTGTGGCAGCAAAAGCATAGCTCCATACTGAGACATTGAAAGCACCAATTTTGGGTAAGACAACTGAAAATCAGACCAGCTTTAAAAAAATCAGGGTAAATAATCTCCCAGATGCAGAGAGATCCAGCAAGCGAAGATTTATAGCTGGGAACAGAAGGCAAATCTCTTCTTCAGAGAAAAGCCCTCTCCCTGATGCTACCAGGCAGCAGTGATCCACCACTTGAAGAATGCCTCCTGCCAGTTGTGAGTGTCCTCAGCTCTTACCAGTTTGAATGGATTATTGTAGCATCAATAAATAAATGGGACAGCAAAAAAATGCATCTAAGTTGTTATGTTTCCAAAACTGCATAAAAGCTGTTTAACTTCCATTGCAATCAACATTACACTGCTAGTTTTATTCTTGCATTTTCTGCTTAAAATATTTTGTCTGTTTTTTCCATTATATCGCTTTCAAACTTTCCACCAGACTACTTTCTTATTGTCTGGTCTCTATCTTTCTTTCAGTAGAAATATTCTATGAGTGAAATACATGTTCACTTAAAATAAACAATAGCAGTTACAATGAAATCTTTATGTCACATTGGTGCTTTTGGGATTCTTAAAGAAATTTCCTATAAAGACCTCCCATAATCAATAAGTAAATTTCACATCCTTAGCCTGGGTTTTATATTTGTTCTAATTTGGAAGCAATGTTTGTTTTAATAAGTAAAGCGTAAACCACAAAAAAAATTAAATGCAAACTTTCTTGAAGTTTTTCTGCATTTGTTAAGGTGAACCACTTCTAGAAGTGGTAAAATGGCAAGGATGGAAGGGCTGCATTGCCCTTTGCAAACTGAGAAAAAATCACCTGCCCATGCAGCCCGAAGGAAGGAAATGCGCCTCAAGCTTGCTACTAGTTGCGTGATGCAATCCAGCAAAACCTTTAGGCATTTGGTTAACCTTAAACAAATATTTATGAACTTGAGGAATAAGCCTGAGCATTCTGAGAGAAGGGAACCCAAAAATCATGTAGTGGAAACTTGCATTCTTACCTACATCTCCATTTACTGTTGAAGTTATATTCTTATAAATAGAAATTATTTTGTCCATTTGCAAGTCTCTTTTTTGTTCCTGAACTGTAAGAATGATAGAGAGCCTTTCATACTTTAAAAACAGCACATTCTTGATTTAACTACAGTAAAACGAGTTGTTTGAGAAACTGATTGCATATTCCAGTCCTAATCCTTTTAACATATATTGAAAAGCAAAATTAAAATTAAGATACAACAAATGATAAGCGCCTAAATTGAACTGGTTTTAAACTACATTGTGAGACTACATGCACCCGAGAACTTTACATTAGCAAACATCACACTCTAAGCTGCCAGTGAGAGAACCTGGGTCATGAGTTACACCAGACAGGTGCCTGTTTTCTGCAAATGTCATCCCATTGGCCAACATCACATAAACCATGCCTCTGACACCTGTGAGTGATCTGGATCTCTTGTATGATTTCGATGTGATGTGGATTTCAATGCCTTGAGTTCTTCAGTGTACGTACGCGGTGCGCTATGTATACAAAGGGTGGTTACCTCATACATGTGAGGTCAAAAAGTATTACTCTTGTTTATGTAACTATATGCCTCCACAGAAAACTTCATGTAAGGCAGGTAGAATAGAATTCTTTCTGTGGTTGAAACTGATGTGGGACTCAAGAGACAGGACTTTAATTCCTTGATCCGTCTGCTTGCCCAGTTTACTGTCATTAACGCTCTTAGGTCCCCATTTGCAAATTGGAAATAATAACTTCATTTACATCTTTAGATCACATACTCCTAGTGGCTCAGACCTGAAATATTATAAATTATCTCTTCCTGTAAGTTAAGGCAACTGAGCATGACCTCAGCATTCTGTATTTCTTATCTCTTGGTCTTTACCTACACCAACACTTAACAATCTCTGTACTAGTACAAAGTGATTCTGAGGAATGACTACAGCTCTAAGTACTATAGTGACAGTAATCACAAATAAATTTAAAAAATACAGTTTTCTATGACTTTTCAGTGGCATACTAATTGCGACCAATTTGAACTAGATTATACAGTCTTTCATCTTTTTGTGTTTGTTTTGTTTGGGGTTTTTTTTATATATGCAGAAGACCTCCAATTTTTCTGGAGGGTAATAATTCTAAAGGAGAGTAGGTCACTCAGTCCCTCTCTTCAGCCCCTATTTTCTTTTTTCCTTCTCAAAAATGCCAATACATGGACTAAAATCAATATATTCTCATTTCACTTTAATTCTTGAAATAAATTCTTTTGACTAACCTGAAAGCAGAAGACCCAGTTATTCACTATCTACCTTCCTTCCATGCCAGTTTTTTGCTGCCTACTAAAACTGGTCCTAGGGTACCATAAAATGTTTGGCAATGTGATTTTATGTGTTGAATTCTCAACAGAATAGGAGAACAGAAAATGACAGCATTAGCTACATCTCATTTACACTTGTAAGGAGTGATTTTGAGGTTTAGAACCACTATGCTTATAAAAAATGATTTTCTAGTCCCTGAGAAGAGATCCCCTGAGATTCCTTAACTGCTCCAGTAAATGCCATAAGTATTAGGACCCTATTATGCAATTATTTTGCTGTGCAATTCACCCATGTTATCATTACTAAACCAACAATGCATTTGCTATTTCTATTAAAGTGTCCTTTTATTCTAGTAGAAATGTGATGAGAGAAACATTTGCAGACTGAAAGACAACACTCCAGCTTTTGAAAGTCTGTCCTGGGGACTTGGTGATTTCTGGCAGGAGCATCGCTGGTGTAGGGGGGGAGCATTCCCCTCCAGGTCTGTCTGTCAACTCCGCTTTCCCTGCAGCCACCCGGGCTGGTTCCTCCACAGAGATGGCCCAAGACCAGGTGAGAGCTGGCAGCTCATAGTTTTTCCTCCCCATGAGACTTTCCTAGCAGGGGCATTTTATAATCCAGGGATTAGTTTTATATTCATGTAGTAGTTTATGATGTGTACCTCTTAAGTTACCTTAAAGTACCTTTATGTTGTATACATCTTAAACTGCAGTGAGCAGAGAGTTCGCTCTGACAAAATGTGCTACACAACACTTACAAGGAAGAAAAAATACCTTGAGAAAACTTCATTCAGCAATGTCTAGCACAGAACTTCAGGTCCAAGTATTTAATAAATGATAAGCTCATAAGGACATGCCACCATTTTCAGCAGTACCAGCCCAGCGGCGCTTCTGTCCCAGGTTTGAACATATTCTGTTTCCCGTGGAAGTTAAGAGATATCCCCTGAGCTTCCTGTTACTAATCACAGAAATTCACTTAATAGAGCCAAGATCCACCACCCCTGTGAGTCCTTCTTATGCAGTAAGAATGTAATTTTTTCACTTTCTACCACATTTAACCAGCAGTTGTACAAAAGAATGGATAAACTTGCATAAACTCTCTGACCTGTGAATCCATTTACAATCACCGGTTATATTACCAAATTTTAACAGTGGAAGTGTCCTGAAGCAAAACTCTAAGCAAGTGTCTGAGGAAGCTCTTAGAATATCCCATTGTCACATAATGTCAAAGAAAAAAGATTCTCACCTTTTCAAACTGTAGTATTGATTTAGTAGATACCACATATGACTCTGAAGATCTGCACTGACCCGAAGAGAGAAAGGACCTTGCACCTGCATACAATGACAGAAGAAAACCAACAACCTGTGGATACACCTCATTAATGGTTTTATAGATTAATGATATACAAGCAGTTGAAATCATATTTCAGTTGCTTGGTGATATTATGCAACATACAGAAGCATTGATTCCGGATTGCTGAAGCAAGTTTAATATAGGAAAACACAGAATTAAATCATCTGAGTAGTATGTTTGCCATCGAACTTCATGGCTCTGAATTCAGCCCAGGGAATTCGGTCTTCATTCACAAAGCACAGTGAGAGGTGTCATAGAAAACAATTTTTTTTGTAATTTCTGGTTGAAATAGCAGAACATGTGAGACTGACACACACAGCTTTCTCTTATAAAGAGCACAAGTTGTCTTTCACAGTAATAAAAAGGCTTATTTTTGCAAGTTAGATAAATTTTCCCTGCAGTGTGTTGAATGAGGGCAGACAACAAATCGCCATGTTTCAGAAAAAATAAATAAATATATTTTAAGGCTTCATTGAGCGGGAGTGAAAAAAAATGCTATGAAGACATCATATCTACCATTTTTCAAAGAATGAAGAAAAGGGAACAAAGGTAATGATTTATTCTTGCAGCTGTCCTGTGTTTCCTATGGCTGACTGACACAACTGATTCTTCAAATACGTTTATTCCATTGTTTTTGAGATGGTTCATGTCACAGCCTCAACAAATTGCAATGACTGTTAATCAACTGTAAATAATTAAAACAAGCAGTCAATGCAGTGAAATCGAATTGAGCTGCTTTAGGTTGCTCACCTGTCTATGTTATTCAAGATAGTTTGGTACAATAGGATGAAGACTTTAAGAAAGGAGCGATTCAGGCCAGAAGAGAATATTTTTAAATGTGGACATGCCTGTAGACAGCACTGCTCTGCTCTTTTTCTACTTTGGCTCGTGTATCACCAGCCTGTAAAAAACTTGGTTTATGCCCTATAAATCTAGCTCTGCAGTGTCAAAGCATTTTTCAGCAGCAGCAGATCAAAAAGTTGTAACTCATTTGTATCACGTGAGGTTGATTTTTCCTCCTAGAGGAAACTACAGTTTGAGCCATGTGGCAGAATTTTTCAAATGCACATGTTGAGGGATCTACCTTAGAGATGAAAAAAATGAAGAATGTGAATAGAAGGTTGTAGCTTTTATTGTGACTTTGCACTGCAGGCTCATATTGTGTGCCAGGAGTTTGGCAACGCCCCTGTTCTTCACCCTCTTTTTCTGCCTTCATATTTCTTCACGCTAAAAAGAAATCTGTGAAATAAGTTTTTGGTGTAAAATTCATGCAATGTATGGCACAAGTGAAACTAGCACCAACTGGATACTCAAAGATTTATTCCTTACTTATAGCCAGTAGTAAGGAATACATTTATCCGCCTCATCTCCCAGGTGTTTTGCATCTGTAGGATACATACTACTGAGTTAGTTCTTGTTTCCCCTCCATTCTTACTTTGCAATTTCAGCCTAAACACTTATATATGCAAAAAGTGGCCAACAAACCATGAAAACCAAGAAGGAGACAACAGGTCTGTCCTGTGACTTTGGCATCTCCCAAGTACTCATGACAGCATGAATGGCAAATGTGAGACTTTCTCTTTATGAGCCAGAACAATAAAAAAAAAGGAGGGGGAAAACAGACAGAAGCCCCCCTCTCCTGGAGCTTCCTCCCCAGGAACAGCCTTGCAGTTGGCGCACCCAAGTTTCCTGCCCAAGACGGAACATCAGGCTAAATGCATTCTTACAAGGACTGTTTATTTCCTTCTTAGGAAAACTAGCAGATCTCTCCCAGTGATGTCAAATTATGCTGTTGTGTGTCCCAGGCAACAAGAAAAAATATAACCTACTTTAGAAGTGGTTTGCTCTTCAGCAAGCAGCAGTAACACACGTCGAATGGACTAAATGCCTCCTGCTTTTCAACAAAAGGCACCTTGGTCACTACTTTCTTGATTCCTAAGGGATGCCCAGTGCCAAAAGTACTCTGGAGAAATAAACTTTTTAATGTATGCAGAAAAGAGGAAGGATTCATTCATAGGGAAGATGTTAACTAGTAGATGAGATTCAGCTTTATACTCCCTATACAGAGATTATTTCAGAGACTATAAAGAAATTACTGAATCTGAATATAACCATTTCCTCAGCTATAAAGTGGAATTAATGATCTAATCTTGATACAATGATTTTGTGTCTGTAGAAGCACTTTGGCTAGGCATGTAGTTCTTATTAAAAAAATGAAAGGCACCGTACTCAAAACAGATCTGTTCACATATAAGATATTTTAAGTTCTCAGTTCGTTTGTCTTTTTTTTAACTGTTGCTTAATTGCCTGTTTTCTTTTTAATTTTCCCACAGGAAAAAAATGAACAAAAAGCAAACCCAAAAATCTACAACAAGGTCTATATAAAAGATATATGAAATATCATGTTACCTTTTTTCATTTTTTTTTTTTTTTATGTTTGTGTTATCAGTAGCTGTGTTATCAGGAAAGGATCACTTCCCTTCTGCCTGCCATTGGTGAGCCTGTCTTCAGAGTCCTGTGCCCGGGTTTTGGGTTCCTCAGGACAAGAAAGTCCAGCAGAGGCCACCAGGTGGTCACGTAGTTGGAGGACACGGTGTCCAGGAAGGGACAGGGACAACGGCATTTATTCAGCCTGGAGAAGTGAAGGCTAAAGGGGAGATCTGATTGGTGTCTACAGTTACCTACAGGTAGAGCATGGAGAGACACAACGGGAGTGTGCTGCAGTATGACAGAAGACGACGGACATGACAAACAACAGGAGAAGCTCTGATCAGAGATCCAAAAAACAGATTTTCACAATGAGAGTGACCAACAACCTGGACCAGGGGTAAGAGACCCAGTGACGTCTCCACCCTTGGAGGTGTTCAAAACACGAATGATGTGACTCTGAGCAGCCAGGTCTGACTTTAAAGGTGAATCTAACTTGAAAGATGATCCTGCAGCGGCTGAAGCATGTAACCTCCAGGTCTCTCTTCTGACCTGAATCATTCTCTGATTCTGTGACCTGCAGGGTACCAATGAACCTCAGATATTCACAGCTGTGAAGTCCACTTATTGTCTCCAATAACAGCAATGGCACATGCCCAGTGAAGAGTACAAGAACAAGGTAGGATGTAGTTCTCTCTCCTAAATAACCATCCAGCTTACAAAAATTGATTCAAGAACACAGAGCCAAAGGTAGTATCATTGTACTGAATAGCCCTTGCTGGACTTTCCATCCATTAATCTGTCAGACCACCTTAATTTTTAACTTTTCCACAATCCTGAGGCAGGCTCAGGCATTTCATGCTTAACGGATTAAGGTATTAGGCTGGACATGAACTGCATTTCCAGCTCTGACATTGAGTTCCATTGGAAAGTCATTCAATATCTGTTTTACTTTCACTCCTGTCCTTCTTGCTCCACTGTAAGCTACTAAGAATAAGGGCTGCTTCTTTTATAACATTTTTGTGTGCCCTTTAGCATGTTATAGCCTTGTGATTAAAGCAGCAGAGACAAGAAAATGATTACACTGGGTCGGACTATGTCCAAGGCCGTTTCATTGGTAAGCAAAGTGAAGCATACCACTGTAATGGGTAGTGACAAGCATTTGTACAGCGTGTGTTCAGATCTTTTACTGTGCTGAGTTTCATTTGTTCTCTATTGCTGTGTTCCACGATAGGGTTTGTTTTATTTTTTAAATCAACAAAAGGATCAGACAGAACGGCCTCATGTATCCCATAAAACTCTTCATCCTTTCCCATGGAGAGAGCCCTTTGATTAAACTCATAGGTTTGGACCAGTACACTGTATTAAATAAAACATCCCTGGCATTTTAATTAACTCATATCTCTAGAGCTGGTGCAAAATAAATATGGATGATGCTGAAAAATGTATCATATTCTAATTATTGTAAGGGACAAATATTTTTTAATTAACTGACTAGAACCAATTAATCTTTCTTTCAAAAATCTCTTTTCAGTAATTCCGTCATTTATGCAGATGTAAGATATTTTTAAACTTGAAAAACATGATAAACTCTTTGACTTACAGAACGTGGTCTACAAAACCAGTTTGCAGAACTGTGAATCTCTAGATTTGTTGCAGCAAACTTTCACCTTTGGGTCTTTCTGATTTGTAAACTTAAAAAATACCTAAAACCAGAACTCTTTGAATCCATGACCTATTACACTTCAATGTTGATCTTTCAGACCTTCTGACATCTTTGTCTAAATTTTTGATAAAGAGAAAGGATAAATGAATCAGAGCTGCTCCTCTGGGTCAACCACTGGAGCTTCACTGTCTCCTTGTGGCAACGCACTGGTGTGAACCACCATGCTTGGGCCAGCTGTCTCTGTGGCTCATTGCTACAGTGCAATGCAGCAATGGCTATAACTTGTTTGCACAGAGTAGACTATTGGATGTTTGGAAATTTTTTTAAACGAAGGAGAAAAAAACATCAAAAATTGCAAGGTGGGGTTTAAATCAGAGATTGTAAAGCTACAGAAAAGGGATCATTTATGTTCCAGAGTCCTCATAGTTTAAAAAATTTCTCTGAATTTCTCTGTAAATATGATGGTCTAAAATACTGCAAGGAAGGTGAGATGACCCAGGCTGTATAATTACTGAAATCCACGAGATGAAAACGCTTAAGCGCAGGCATATCATTATTCATGAGCATAGTCCTGCTGAGCTGTATTATTTGTCAACAATGTTGACTGAGGCATCTAAGTCAATTCTTACAGGATGGAGATCTTGGAGGTCTTCTGAGCAGGCAGTGGGGTCTTTCAAACAAGAAAATTTCTAAAAAGTGTTTAAATTAACAATGTTAAAGATAATTTTTAGTTTCCATTTTAAGAAGGAGAAAAGAAGAAGAAATGAAGAAAGGAGAACTTAACTTTTCCTGATGTGTTTGCATCCTGTCTTCTCATCACTCATTTATGAAAGGCTGTTACAATGGGAAAATTCAGATTGAAAGACACAGCTCCTGAAGTCCTCCCAGAATACTATCAGGTGATGACTCACCCACCACCTTCCTGTTCTCATTTTAACTAAGAAAACTACAGATAAAATCACAGTTGGAGATAGAACATGGCAAATAAAGATATTTTCATTAGAATTTTATTTAAAAATTTTTTACAAATTTTTTACATTTTACAAGCAGATCATCCACCTTCAACATCATTCCATAAGAACTGCATATCTTAACTGAATGAAGTCAATTTTTTAAAATATATTTGGTTTAAATTCAGAATATCTGTCTTTCTTTAGTATGCAGTTGCTGGGGTAAAAGCAGTGAGATTACAATGAAAAACTGTTTGATTGCTCTGGAACTGTTTCTGACTCAATATTAGCTTGTGCCTTGTTCCCTCTACTCAGATTTAAACAGAAATGTCATTACATACATGTTTTTGCTACGTTTTCCAAACACTGTTCCTGAACCGCGTCTGTCTTCATGAGCTTGTTTTGGCTGCCACACTTCCTGTGCTCGAGTATGCTACACCTGAACTTTCTCGTGATGCACTGTGGACTCTGCACAGCCCGTTTGAGTCACAGGGAAGGGACGTGGGATCTCCCAGTGATGGAGGAAACTGGTGGATTCAAAACTCTTATTTACTGATAAATTTATGAGCATTTCCAAATATAAATTGTTTTCATTTACCTGAGAGATCCCAGATGTTATTTTCAATTCAGTATCTTGCCTTTACCTTTCCCTCTCCCCTAAGCCATCAGTTAGCCTGCTGGGGGCACTGCCAGTACAATTTAGAGATTTTGTGGAGATTTTGAGCAAAAACAAAGAGAGACCTTACCCGGTACTGTATGTGTGATCTGCCCAGACATTTCCAGATGCTCCTCTCCCTTTACCTTTTTTTTTGAGAGGAGACGGGGGAGGGGAGGATTGAAATTAATTCTGTAAAAGTATTTTTACTGAGGACAATCTTTAAAAAATATAAACTATTTAAAGCTAAATGGCAGTTGGGCTTGATTACTAAGGCATACATTAATTTAGTGAATTGTGAAGATGTGGAGACAAACATTAAAATCCTTGGTAAAAGGTAGCACATCATACAGAAAGCACAAGAAGGGTAAACAAAATCTCATTTATACAGTTGAACTTCTCACATTCCCCATCAGTTAACTGCATCGCTTGTCAAGTCTGGTCTGCAAGACAGACATATGCCTAGCAACGCTTTCTCTGATAAAGCACACTTTATTTCAGGAAAAATTCCTGTCTGACATAGGTAGGTCTGTTATGCAGACTGATCCGCAGTCTCTTATGCAGTACTGAAACAGAACAATTTTACAGTTGCTGGACATGATGTAGCTCTCGGAGGAACCAGGCTGATGTGGAAAGGATCTAGATCAGGACACTGCCACTCACATTTGTAGAACACTGAACAACACTGCCAGCATTGAGGAAACTGTGTCCTTGGTTTAACAAGAGGTAGGTCTTCTTCTGCCGATGCTGGAGGCAAAAGATCACAGGGATCTAAGCCGTTGCAACATCATTAAGTATTGAGGAAAAGTGTGGTAAGTAAAGGATTTGACAGCACTGAAAGAACACTGCTCTTCCAAATATGTCCTGAAGAAGCCTGCTCACCAAGCTCTGCTCCTGCCACTTGATCTCCTTCATGGTCTAATACTTTCTTTACATCAGCCTGAACCAGCATGCAATTTTCTGAACTCACATTTGCTCATAGGGAGGTATGCCGGCCATTTTCTGATACTCGTGTTTGGCCCTGGACGGTCTCGCAACTCTTGGTAGCCAAGGTCCAATCTAAGACTCATTGAAATCAAGACATTTTGGCTCAGTCTCCCAAGTGAACATGATCAGTATCAGCCTTACAAGGACTTTATCAGCGTAGGGTCCTGCGGCAACTCAGATGTGATGGCTGCATAGTTACGGCATCATCCTCTGATCAGAACAAATGTGCCCCTTCAGGGAACACAAATATTTGCTTTGCTCCCAAGTAATGCCATGCCTGATTTTTCTGTAGCAAATCCTGAGCAGATGCTTGGGCAGCCTTGAAGAAAACAGTTCTTGCTGTGAAGAGTTCACAGTTTAAGATGACATGTTAAAGTAGGCAGAGTTAACAGAAGAGTAATGAATAAGCTTGATTTACTAAAACTCTTCCATCAGCAGGTAGATTTTTAAATGGTCTTAGTTTCTAAGAGGATGTATGTTTATTTGGTGGATGCAGATGAACACAACTGTTACAAATAATACCTAAACATGCCATTTCAAATACTGTCCTCTTTCATTTCAGTTGCAAAATGTTGCATTTTCTTTTATTTTATTCATTTCCAAACCAGTTCAAGTTGACTTCTGTAAGAATCTATTATACAATATGCCTACTTAAATGTATTAAATATAGAGGTAGGAAAGAAATATTTCCACATGAAAATTTTTGCCACTTGAACAAAATATTAAGTGTAGACTTTATTTTCAAAAATATTTATTTTCCTTTCAAAATGCTGAATAGGAAAAGATGATGTGCATAGACTAACTTGGTCTATAAAATCAAAATAAATTTATTTTATTCAGGTGTTGTTATTGGTATGTACTTTTTGAAATCTTTTTTTTGCATTTCCTTTAGTTAGTTTCTTTCTGTGGCAGCATTTGGAGTATCAACATTTTCCTCTTTACAGAGCTGCCATTTCTGCATGTCAATGCCTATTTTATATTTGCAATGCATGAGGATTTCAGAAATATTTAGTGAGAAATATTTGGTTAAATTTCAGCCCTTTTTCTCCTCACTGCCTTTAAATAGGGGTCAGGACGTGCCTATGGCAGCACATGATAGGAAACATTGCTCTTCCCATGTCATTGGATCAAATGAACAAACCATCAGCTTAAGGTGCTACTTTCAGTCTCTATAGCCTACCATATTTTTGTAACAGAGGAACAATCACAGAGCTGTTTCCTACCCTTCAGGCTTTGCAGACCATGTATATTTTAACTCTGCAAAAACACTTAGTTGCCCATAGCAAAGTCACATATGATTCAGATTAGCCACTCTTTAACAGTGCTATGGGAAAAAAAATGTTAGTGAAAGTGCTGTGTTATGATGACCTGATTAATAATTATGAGCTATTTCTGCTTGTGTTCTGAATGGGTCAGGTAGAACATTACTTACGTTATGAGAACAAAGATATCATAAGTCATAATGCTACAGTATAAGAACAAGTAAGTCAAGGCTTCTCATCCAGACCTCTAAAACTGAACTGACCCTCCAGGATGAGGGACCAGAGTTTATTTGGAAAGAGGAGGAAAGTGAAAGAGCCAGGGCTGACACACACAGTCTGTTGGTCCAAGCAGTTGCTTATGTTTGAATCCATCCCTGAGCAAACCTATTGATTCCTTCTCTCACGCCTGCTTATTTAAATTAATGCAACAGTTTTGTTTCTTTTGATTTGGTTTGTTTTAGTTTTTTTTTTTTACAATATGTCTGGGAAACCCCACAAGTATTTTAAGCCTGGTTTCCTGATGGCAACGTCACTGTTTTTACAGCTATATCTTCTCAGTTATTCCATAAAGAGGGAGCTTCTCTCAGGGGAGAGAAGATTAAAATTATGTAGATATGACATAAGCCAAAATTAACTTGGCACTAAGAAAAAGTTGTTGTTAGAACCTGTCAAGAGGCACAATGAGTGGAGTCTAATTTTAGTAACAGTATCTTGTAAAACGTGTTATATTTTGATAACAGGAAGGTAGGGAAATCCATCATGTCTCAGAGTGCTGAAGTAGGGAAATGGGATTCCCCTCCACCGCATGGTTCATTCTCACCTGCCCACTTGTTCAAGTCTCAAGCACCTCCCAAAAGCGCAACTCTCGTGCAACTGCTCCCGGACTCAGAGAAGTGCCATTTATAGAGGAAACTCCACTGCACTTCATTGGAGACATCATGTACTCATGGGTATTAAAAATAGAAGGATGAACAAATATCTCACACGCACGCTCTCCACATGTGCTTTGTACAGTTTTCATTATTTATATGCCTTCCAAAAGGCAATTCATAGATATTAATAGTAGAGAGCAAGTGGGTAAAAAGGGAAATGCTGCTTGTATTACCACAGTGACTGCAAAAGCAAGCACAGAGCACTCTCTCTTTCTGTCTCCTCCCACCAATCCACATACAGATCTCTACCTTTCCTTTCCTAATTTAAGATGCAAGCCAGGACAGGTTCCCAAATGCCCCTTAACAGTATAATTTTACTGAGTGCACCCATAAATCAGATGAAGCAAAATAAATAAATGAACAATGGTCTACTGGGTCATTGTCAACTGAGAGATTCTGGGTAAATTCCAGAGGAGCTACAAAATTTAAGGTTTTTTTATCAAACATAAGTGTGGGAGAAAGTGCACGGGCAAATAGTTCAGTGTTCCTCCCACTTCATCACATTTTTCCTGTTGATTCATTCACCCCATTCATGAATTCATTCATTAACATGACATGTCAATGTCACGTTAATGTCATTTTTACCACCATTTAGAAAGGCAATTTATCACTACATTTAAGAACGCATGTATAACTTTCAGCCACAGCTGAAAAATATTCCTCTTTGTAAAGCACTTGAACCCAAGTTCCTCTGGAAGCCAGAAATAGTGTTAGTAGAAATTAATTTAATGTGTACCTAAAAAGTCAAGGTTAGGTACAATTGGGAAAAGCCTAATCATTTTTATTCTTATCTCTTTCTTCCCGGGTTTTTTTATTTTGTGTTTAAAATAAAAGCTTTCATGCTATTTTCTGCACATGCCCCATTTTGTTCAAAAGACTTTTCCAACCGAATGCTGGCACAGCCTTGCAATAGAGTCAGATTTATTCAGGTTATTCCAGCCACCTAATGCACCAAGTAGAGACTTCAGACTTTCTGCTTGCCAAAGTAAGGCCCATAATATCTGTAGGATTTAATCTAAAACAAAAAGAATTGGGTCATTCCAGGGTTGAAAAGGCAAAGGTGATATCAGACAACTCACAGCAGGATTAGTCTTATTATTTCTAGGGTACCAGCAGGAAGGACACGCTTGAGCTGGTTTTAAAAGTAGCTGTAGCTACCCCTGAGTGTTTATCTTTTCTCTGTAAGATAATTAAGCAAACTAACTAAATAAATAAATAAAAAAGAGGTGAGGTGAAGTTGAAAATTTGAATGATAGACTACATTTTCTCAAAATTATTCCATTCAAACATGAGATGTTATAACATGCTATAAATTAAACTGAGACATTGTGTCATTGTCTCCAGAAAAAAATAATTTATGTTCTCTTTCGTTATCAACTGTGAATTGGCTGTGATGATTGTATATTCTGTGAGAATCCTGCCAATATTTACAGAGTAAGTCAGCTAATTTTCATTGGGGATCTTTAACAGATTGAAGAGAGATCTGTACAGGGTGGTTCATCGCTATCTTGAAGGCAATATCTGGTTTGTGTGTCTCTCACCTATTAACATGCCCAGAGTCAGCAGTAGGGATGACCCCGTGACTTAATATATGTTCAGTTTCTAATGAAAAGAGAGGATACACAGAAAGCTACTTCAAATAATATTGTAGTTATGCATTTGTATATGTGTGTGCATACACATATTCACCTATACAACCTACTCAAATACCTATGTGTGTGCACGTTTATATGCACATATAAATATTTGATTAATTGAAATATAATTTCAGAATGCTAAGCTCTTTAAAAACTATTGACATTTTTCTTCTAATTTTTCTGAGCTTTAGAGAAGATCTGGTGTGGTTGTAAGATCATTTAGTACAATTCTGTGTGAGTTGTTTCTGCAATGATGTGAACTGAGAAACAGGTCCTCTGTCAGCCCAGAATGTCTTATTGCATCTAAGCTCACGGTCAGAGAGCACTGCACAGACCAAACACATCTGCCTAGTTACTTCAGTGAATATAGGCCCATAGGTGACTAAATATCTATCTTAAAATATACTCTGTTAGCATGTCATCCAACACCAATGTTCAACTAAAGCAGCATATATATACGATGACTGTGAAGCTTAGGTTAAGAAAAACAGAGTCTACAAGAACTTTCAGGCTGTAGAGTTCATTCAAAAGTTGCAGAAACTGTGAAATTTCCCACACTTGTTTCAGCGAGCTTCAAACAAGGTCTGAACACCTCAGTCTACAATGAAGGCTGATGGAGCCACAGCATGGGGTAGAGGAGGTGAGGACAGGAGGTTACACAGCTGCTGTGGTAACTCCTCAGACAGCCCTTTGAAGACGCACAATATGTCAACACCCTTGTATATTGTTGTGCGATACTATTTAGTACGAAAACCATGATTCTGCAGATTTCCTGAACCACCCAACAGAAGGTACTACTGTGATCATCTCATGGAATTCTGAAAGGCTGCTCAAGGAAAACCGGAAGAGACAGCAACAGTGCTAAATATTTCAGGATTTTAAAGTAATATCTGTAAAACTCAGCTACATTCATTGAGAAGACTAGTCATCCCACAGCTGCTAAATTCCACACACTTTTTTCATTAGAGACTTCAGATATTTAATAAAAAAACCCCATGAGACTGAAACAGAGAACACACAAAATCATGGCTATATATTGTTACAATGATTTATATGAAAAACCTTTGCAGTGGAGGTAAACTGCTGTACTGGTGCACTCCAAAGTCAGCCCTTTGATTCCGGTGTTCTTCTCCTCTGTAACAGAAGATTTCCTGGTGTCCCCTGGCAATAGATTTCCCTGTGTAAAACTCAGAGATCAGAGTATGTGGCAGAGATGCTTGGGACTCAGAGAAACATGCAGCCCAGTGGACATCTACATGCAAGGTCTGCAAAGCGAACCGAAACGTCTCTCCCACAGCTCAGACACAGTCTGGAATGCTTCTATCTGCTATAAGCCTTTTCAAAGACTCAGAAATCCAGGTTCTCAAACAATTCAATTTCATTGTCTTGAGAGACTAGTCAATTATTGCATGTGCATAGAGAGTCTAAAAGAAAAGTAAATGCTATCATAAATACGAATTAACATGAAACATACCTTTTCTATAATCTCAAATTAGTCTAAAGCAGAAACCTAGCTCTTCAAGTCTGGGAAAAAGGAAAAACTTCTTTCCTTTGAGGTGGCAGAGCATTGGCACAGGCTGCCCAGAGAGGTTGTGGAGTCTCCCACTCTGGAGACATTCAAAACCCGCCTGGACGCCGTCCTGTGCAACTGCTGTAGGTGACCCTGCTTTGGCAGGGTGGTTGGACTAGATGATCTCCAGAGGTCCCTTCAAACCCCTACCGTTCTGTGATTCTGTGAAACATTTCTTGGTCGACAGGCAGACAGGTGGAGCTATATGTTGCATAGTTGGCAGAGATCTGGAAATATTGGGTGAGTATTTCCTTGAGAGGTAACCATGGTTTCTGTCATCCAAATACAGATGCCTAAAGTTGTTCTATTTAGCATATATTCCTTGGCCTCTACCTGGTTCTCCAGAAATGTGTGGGTCACCCGTACGTACTCGTATGCATCAGATGTTGTGGGTGTCACGAGGTTTTAGACACCTGCTTTGAGACATACAGAAAGAAATAATTTCTTGGGCACAAAAAAACTTACCAGAGTGGTGGACCTTTGTTTTTCAGAGGCTGCCGATGGATATGATGCAAGCAGGATATATTAAGGTTCTTAAGGCTGAAGGCTTAAGGATGGATTACACAGAGATGACAAACCCAAAGACTCAGCGTTCTCTGCAGTAATGCACCTGAGCAGAATGAGGTTGTACAAGTATTGCAGTGGGATAAAATCCCACTCTACTACAACCTGGTAATACATGACAGGCATAAATGCAGTGGGAGAGAAGGGAGAATGTGTCATATACCTTGGAAAAAGTGCAACTGTGTTAAACACTTAGTTTCATTTCACACAAGCATAATGTATTTTACTCTTAAAAATGAAACAGAAGACTCCTCTGACTGTACATTATGTCCTCTGTTGTAGGTTTGTATCATGTCCTGGGAAAAGTATATTGTTCAAATAGTTACTGAAATTATAGGAGAAAAAAAATCTGAGCAGAACAATATTCCACCAGAAAAGAAAACATACAGAGAGATAGAGAGATACACATATTAATTGTAATATAAAAAACCTTTTTTTTAAAAAATAAGAAATCTTGCAATAATTAAATGTTGTAAGAACAATGTCTCAGGTAGCCATATAAGTAGGTAAACCATAAATCTGGATTGCAGGACAAAGAAAGACTGCATACACAAAAGTTTCCAAAAGCATGTCCATGAACAGTGCTTTGTTAACACCTCGCGTCTCTGATATGATAAACTGTGCAAACATAACTCTAATCCTTATGGGGCTTATGTAGCGGACCTCATAAATTACTGTTCTGCTGCTCTCTGAGTGTCACAGCTAGAAAAATTGTGCAGTAAGTTGTTCTAACAAGTGATGTAAGTAAAAAAAAAAAAAATCTTAAGGAAATATCAGGCTTCTGACATTTTAAAGATATCATTATAGAAATTATATGAAGGCCATATTGTAACCTTTTTATACTTTAAGGGGGCTTACGAGAAACATGAGGAGAGACTTTTAACCAGAGCCTGTAGTGATAGGACAAGTGGTAATGGTTTTAAACTGAGAGAGTGTAGATTTAGGATGGACATAAGGAAGAAATTGTTTACAATGAGGGTGGTGAGATACTGGAACAGTTTGCCCAGAGAAGTTGTGGCTTTCCCATCACTGGCAGTATTCAAGGTCAGATGAGGCTCTGAGCAACCTGCTCTAGTGAAAAATGTCCCTGCCCATGGCAGGGGAGTTGGAACTAGATGATCTTTAAGGGTCCCTCCAACCCAAATCTTCCTATGATTCTTATTTCTATAGCTTTATAAACCTTAAAAACATAAACCACTTTGCTCAAGCTACCAAATCTCTTTTTAGGGTCATAGTGAAATGGCATGATTTTCAGAAGTGACTGGTTTCCAAACAGGGGGAACACTTCTGAAAAATCAGGGCACGTTTAGATTCCCAGCTGATGGTTAAGGTCAGTAATTATGCTTAAAGTAATACTGCTTAGCAACCTCTACTGTAACCTGTGTATATAGGCTTCACAATCTTGAACAGAATGTTGTTTTTCACTCTTATATTTTGTTTCCTTCATTGTGAACTCACATACCTCTTTGTGATATTGTGCAAAAATAATTACAGATAAAAATTGAAACAAAAGGCTTCTCTAATCCCCATATGTTTCAAATATAGTAAAAATACCCAGAATAATTTCTGCATCCAGAAATTAGAAAACAGCTGAGTGGTCTTTTGATTTACCTATAAAAATATTACTTACAAGCCTCTAAAAAAACTGTGCATGTATGTGACAGATTATTACCATTATTTGTGTCCTGTAAAAGTCTCCAATGCTTCAGATATTGTGGGGGAAAAAAGGACAGAAGTATTGGCATAATTACTTACAGGACAATATGGGTTAAAGTTAGAATAAAAATCAACTGATTAGCTGATGGGTACAAGTGGCAAACACACACCTACAAAGTGGCAGAGTGAGAAAGTGATCTGACTTGTTAAAATATGGTCTTACAGTTCCAAAAAAATGAGTTTTCAAAAGATCTGTATGTTTTTCTGTCATCACAAATAAAAACCTTTAAAGAGGTATCGAAGAAAATAACGATGTAGTTTTTTTCTCTCGGGCGGGCATCAAGAATTTCACGGGTGGAGGCATGGAAAGGCTTCACTGGAGGCAAAGGAGGTGACAGCCATAGACTGACAGAGTAACAGTGTTGGCTCGTAATACTAGGCAATAGACCAGGTGGGGACATGCCATGTAAGGTTCCTGAAAGCTCCAGCATTTAGACCTTTCATGAAATAATAAAGATAGAATCAGGGGGAAGAGAGAGAAAAGGGGTGAAGGTGCTGAAGTAATAGGCAAGGAAAACTTCTTTACGGTAACAGCCTTATTATATGCGAATGGTCCAGTTCCGCATTTCCTAAGGCTGTTAAATATATCACAGTCATTAACCTGAGTGTTCAAGAGACAGCCTAAGAATTTTAGCGTTGTGGAGAGGCGGGAGAGAGTACCCTTTTAGAAGGCAAAATATGAAAGACTTAGGTATCAAAAGAAACACTTCTGCAGAAAATCCTTAAAATACTCCAGGATATTACTGCTCATGTCATTTCTAAAGGAAAACCTGCATGGCAGCCTGGGAAATGTATTAATTTTTCTTGTTGGCTTTAATGAAATTGCTACTTTCGTAAGATTCTCTCAAAGTGAAAAGCAAGAAATGGGTTGATCCCTGGTGATCAAACTGAACTTTGAAATAACAGTCTCCAAATAAAGATTGAAGGCTCTTTGAGGTAATTACTTGTAGTGAGTTTGGTAAAGTAGGGATTAATGATTAGTGAAAAGACATAATGAGCAATAAAATATATTGAAGCAGCAGACTAAGACAAACACTGTCTCTGCAAGACACATGTGCAATGACACTAGTGCAAAAGTAAGTTAGGTTTAAAACTGATAAAGAACCAAAATAACAGACAACAGACCCTAATTTTCCACTCCTTTTATCATTTTTGTCTAACAGATGATGCAATTAACTTGATGAAAAAAGTGCTTGAGTACCAGTAGTGAAACTGTATTCACAATACAACAAGGCTCTTTAAATGGTGGTTGAAGTCAGTCTTTTCCAGATACCGTGGTTGTCCGCACTTTTGGTTCCTCGGCCCAAATCGTCTTGTTCCTGTATCCTTCTCCCTTATCTTCATCTCTCACAGAGAAGTGTGTTGGTCTCTGACCCCTGCTGATACCTGCAGTTGGGTTTCAATTATCAGTTTCTTGTCCCAATGAGATGTTGTAGAGGGGTTTGGTGTTACTACAATGAGTTCTTTGGCTCTCCAACACTAAAACTTATTTGAAGCACACCTCCAGTCCAAACACAACACCAACACTTTAATAACAGTAAAATAAGTAAAAATAGAGCCATGGTGGGTTTAGAAATAGATCACCACCTCTATCAAAGGAAACCTAAAATATCGGTGACTTATGAATCAGACTGACCTCTTTGGCCAATCAACTTCTATATCAGAAATTGTGTCCCTCCTGCTGCTAGGAAAGGGATCCAACACGAGAAGTCAGAGCTATGAAATCCACAATGTTATTAATATCTGACAATAATAGGGCAAAACTAGAAACTGTAGGCTCCTCATTTATACCTCCAAGATCTTTCCTGAGATGGAAGGCTCCTGGGATTGTTATAAATAAGATTTTGTAGACATGTACTATACGGAATATGTCTTTTGCAGAGAAACTCAAACAGACTTTTTATGTCACCCTGAAAGATCTGGTTATCAGACTGTAGTTCACTGATTTGATCTCCACATTGCAGTTGGCCACATGACACCTTTCAATAAATTGCAATTAATGCTGGTAGTGACAGAAGCAATCTCAAAAGAATCTGGATGTATGTTGTTCTGGGGAGGTTTGATGTTCATGCAGAAGATGGCGGTTTTTCTTTGTGAGATTCTGAACCTTTCGGTAGTTGTGTGAGACACGGGAGAGTGAGACTGACTAATACTGATGATATTCTGTATCATGGTAGTCAAGAGTTTAGAGTCAACCTTAGGGAAAAATCTCATGTCTTCTCTAACACTTGCTTACCTTGGTAAATTTCAGTGTTTCATTTAGCTGCACTGCCTTTAAGAGAAAATGAAAAGCCTGAATGGCAGTATGGCTCCCGGGATTCATAAAGGAATTACAAGTTTCTTTTGCCATTCAGCCATTGACTCATACCAACCCTGAAAAAATAATTTGCATATAATAACTAACTCCATGAAATTCTTTTGCCTCTCTCAGGGAATGATCTGCAACAAATTTCTGTTTTCTTTATGTGTATGTCCTAAATGGCAGCATTCACCAAGTAACTGCTGCACTTCATTCTTATTGCATAGTCAGGAAGGAACCTATGAATACCCAACACCTACAGATGTGTTGACTAACCTTGGTTGGGCGTACAGTTCTCACTCTTGTTCTGTACAACAGATCTGTTTTAGCATAAGATTTAATGTGGTTTATATCTGCTTTTCCACATATATTTTTTAAAACCACCTCTATCCTTTCTTCCTAGGAAAACCAACAGATGCCTTTGCCCTGTCGCTACCATGTAAAAGCTTTAAAGAGGTACAAATACAAGGGGAGAAAATTCATTTTGGTATTTCACTCCTAGCGGCAGTTTTGTTAAGGCCTTCACTATTTTCTGCCCCGGGATGGCAGTGAGAAGTATGACTCGATGTCTTTTTGATTATTCACAGAATGAAGCAGTGGTACCACTGATGCTGCTGAGAAAGACACTTACAGCACACACCAGCTGCCACATGCAACACTAAACCACTCCTACTACTCACAACTGTCCCTGACACATCCTCATTTTTTTTGGTTGTTTTTAGCTTAGACTCTTCTCTCACTGCTTCCCACTTTTTTTGCCTTTTTGTTGTTGTGCCATTATTCTCCACTTTTTCATGCTCGCTGGCCAAGAAACTGTCTTTCTTTAAAGCTCATCTTGATGTGTTGTCCCTCTTATTTACTTCACAGCAATAATTAATGACAACCACCTGTTCCTGTCTTGATTATCTATTTTTCAGATAAACATGGAAAATAATCTCTGCAGTGAGGGCTTATGCTTCTTTGGAACAGATTTTGCTTCAGGTGATCTAGGCTTTTTGGGAGTAGAACGATCAGCTATGATTTTCTTTCTCATACTTGCAGGTGACCACTTTGCCTCTTAGACTGATCAGTCTGAGAATAAACAGATCTCCTCTATCTTCCACTTCTTCAACTAAGTACCTGGGCAGCAAACAGCATTTTCTCCAGCCCATTGTACAGTCCAAGCTGATGTGACAAGCTCGGAGGTGTTCTTAGTAAAAACTGCTACCAGTCCCTGGCATGAAAATCTACCCCAAGCAGCGTTTGGGCCACACATCTGGAGACAGTGCCTTTCCTTCTCCACAGAGAGTGTGCAATCAGGTCGCACTTGTCTCCATGCGTATGCACGGATATACTTAGGCTCTTAGAAATCAATGTAGAAAAGACATGATGCAAAAGAGTGGGAAGCAAATATGGGCAAGCAACTTGAAAGTCGGTGAGGTGGGGACAGGAGAGGTTGGACTCTTCTTCCATGCACTCATGTTAAACCTCTAAATGCCATAAGTTTGCTTAGCTGCTGATGAACTGGATTCCCTCATTTTTAAATACTATGTTCTTTTCTTTCTCTCTCCCAACAATTCTGCAACTCATTTTGCCTCTGACTCGCTTTGCTGCTAGTCCTTGGTGACTGCTTTGCCTCAATGGAGGTTTTATAAAGAGCCTTTAGCATAAATTCCACCCACGCACAATGATAAGAAGATTATTTTTTTCTAACTTGCTTTTCTCTCTCCTGTCTGTCACCAA
>VUYV01000024.1:0-37006 GCA_008711295.1 Anarhynchus alexandrinus
GGATTGCCACTGGGATCGATTCTGTGTGGCGCCAAATGTGGCAGGATCTCCACCGGCATCGGCTCCTTGTGGCCTGCCAATGAAACTTGTCTTCCTGATGTTTTTAGTTATTATTAAAATAACTTTTTAATCCTAAATTAGGAAAGCTTTATCCTATCTGAGTTCCTTTAATTGTGTTCTCTGAGAGATTTTAAAAGAACTTATATCAGTGGCATTTGAGATCTGTCTGACGGTGCAGGCTTTAAATAAATTATTTGATCTAGAATAGGCAGCTTAAACATTTATTAACAAATCATGATGTGGGCTGTTTTCTTACATACATTTTTCCTTATGCTTGTTTTAAGTCAAAGAAATTTGTATATGTGTTAAGATTGCTGTCACTGTGTTAGTCTTTTCCTTGCTTGTTTTCTGGGCCTTGAAACTGCATGTTTCTCAGACCCACAGCTGTCCCTTTTCAGATATAATTCAGTGATATATAACTCATTATAAGCATTGCCATTTTCTTTGCTGGTAATAATGATACTGTTGCAAATGCAGCTTTTTGAATAGTACCGGTAGTATCAGGAAGATCTTAGGCACTATATTAGATACTCCTTGCAGGGTAATAATGATTTGTTATTATCTGTTGCTTATAGAGCTTTAGGGAGTAAAGAACTCAAAATTATTCAACCTGAATTTATTTTGGGGTTGTTTTCGTAAATTCTATCATATATTCTACATACCATTGTTATTATATATATATAATGATTACTTACTGCATTTCTTTAAGAATCTTTTTGTTCAAGAGTTAACTTTATTCCTTGTAGTATTTTATACAAACTTTAAATAATTCTGAAGCATTTGAATGGAAACTCAGTAACAACAAGAAATTTCTTCAGTTTCTTACTAGTCTTACTCAAAGTTAGCCATTGCAATTAGAATCTGACTTCATTCTTGCAGGTCCCATTTACAAAATAGCATCAAGCTATGATGATGTGATCCTCTTTAAAAGACTGATAGACTGAATCATAAGTCTTGTCTGTTCCTTCTCCCACTGAGATCATTTGGCTTCATTTTCCACTGGGGGAGAATTAGTCGAGGAGGACCTATGGGCTGTCGCCTCTGTCTCAGCATTGGTGACAGTCCAGGTTTCTTCCAAAACGACAGTGCGTGTCACACGAGTGCAAACAGCACAGGTGTTCAGTGCACAGTCTGTATTATAATGTGTAAGTTTAAAGCTTCTGAGGATGACAAATATAATGTTGCTCACCGCTCTCCTTTTTAATATTTTTCAGAAATTGAAAAATTTCAGGGTTCGGAAGGCAAGAAGGAAGATGAAGAAAAGAAATATCTTGATGTTATCAGCAACAAAAACATAAAGCTGTCAGAAAGAGTTCTGATCCCTGTCAAACAATATCCAAAGGTACTGTAAATACAGTCTAACGCTTGTATAATCTTTCTTAATGAAATGATGAAAAAGTCATACACTTAACTATTTTGTATTGACTTTTTGTATGCAGGCTTCACAATACTAAAAAAAACCCAAAACAACCAAAAAAAACCCAACCCAAACCTTGAAATGAAGATCCTATTTCAATTTACCTGTTATTAGCTGTTATATGTTCTAGCTTCTGTCTTTGGGCCTTTCAGAAAAACTATTGAAGTGAATGAGATGATTTTTTTTTTTTTTTTTTACTTCAAGTAGGTTTTGTAGCTGATCCTTAGGCAAACTGTTGAGGTTTTCTCTCATAGTTGCTTTTTTCATGTGTACAGTCTTTTTAGAAAATAAAAGACTAGTTAACAAAAAAAAATACTCTAGCAGAATAAAGAAAAAATTTCAATAACTCTGAGAAGTCAACTTAAATGTGCTGCAACTTCTTCATGTAGGAGTTGGGGGATTTTCTCTGTTGTAATAAGTTTTAAAAGATAAAGTAGCAGGATTACTGCAGGCTATGACTTTGACAATGTATGTCCCTGTCTATAAAATACAAATGTCTTTCTGCCACATACTTTCTTCATATTATGTTTTGTTCTCTTCACTGCTACATACTATGATTTAAAACCCTTTTTTTTTTCTTGCAAAAGAGGCCCAAATTCAGCTGCTTGGGTGAAGTTTTAGTTTTTATTTTACATGAAAAAAGAGAATGTTGATTTTGTGTGTGTGTGTAGTGTTGTATTTTACATAAATAGTTGTTCTAATAGTATTCAAACTGAAATGGTAAACATCTCCATTTATTGGTAGAGTATTTTTTTCTTGCTGATTTATTATCACATGGTATTTGGTTCACCATTAGCCTTGATTACACTCTCAGCTTTTTGCTTTATACTTTCATCAGTAAGAGCAATAAATTACAATGAGTAAAAAGCCTATCAAACAAAATGAAAGGTGTAAAAAAAAAAATTGAGATTCAACGATTCCAGCTGACATTTACCTCCTGACTAGTGAATATAAAACTGAGATAATGTAATCATCTAAATGGTAAAGACTTAGAAATGCATACAGTGCTATAGGGAATTACTTTCTTGCTGCATAGCCTGAGGTGCTTTGACTAGAGTTGTGGTATTTTGTGTAAATGCTGTAGGTGACCTGAAGTTCTTAATAAGAATGTAGCAGTGCTGTAACTTTATAATGGCAATGTGATAATTATTCAGAATACTATTCGATGAAGATAGTAGAGTGAAAGACAAACTATTTAAAAGACAAATGCAATAATCTATCCCATATAGTGCCTGAATATGATTAAATTAACCTTCATTTACTTTAATAAGCTTGTTATATTAATGAGTAGTAAAAGATATGAAGCATTTCTACAGGTGTTGAGCAGTGAAACAAAAAAAAAATCAGTGAGGTGGAAATGAAATACTTATTCAGTAATGCAAAATACACTCTTGGAAAGTTTCTGTGGTTGATTTGCTAGCAATATTCCACGCTTGGCATGGAATTATTCCCAGAACTGCAGGTTTCCTGCTACCATCTAGTAACCATCCTTCAAGGATTGCATTTGCAATTTGTATCAAACTCCTGATTGCTGTGGTCTAGTGTCTTATTTTTTCTTGATGAATTGTATACATTAGGGTAATCAAAATCAGTACACAATGGTTGCTTCAAATTGCTTTATAAATAACAAAAAAAAATGTAGAAATTAGATTAAAAAAAAGACAGTAATTTTATAGATATAGAAGAACATGATAATAAGAGCAGTTGATCGGACCTGGACTTATAAAAAGCCAAGGAAACTGCTGTCTGATTTCACCTGAGAGGCATTTATATTTGAAAGAACATTTTTTTAAATTATTCATTTGTTGTTTGCTGATAAGATCTTTTGGGGCAGTGCTGGGCAAGCAGGGTTCTGTAAATCTGAAGAAAGAGTCTAAGAGTATAAAATATTGGAAAAAAATTTGGACCAGTTAAAAAAAAAAAAATCATGTGGTTTACAGACTCCCTATTTAGGAATGAGATCACTCCTTTAAAGACATTGGCTCTTATTTTAACTATGCTTAGAAATATAAATTGCTCCAGGGGAACCCTTGGCCTAAAGGTTTATTATGGTTTGTAGGTTAAGTTGCTGTGAGAGTAGATCCCTTCAGCGACAGCTGTAGAGTCAGAAGCAGCGTTTTAGCTTTGAGCAAAAGTTAACTGAATACAAAAGGCTAACGAGCTCTTGAAGTTGCAGAATAAGTATTATAAAATTGTCTCTATTCAAGTATCTATGGTCTGATTTCTGAAATTGCTGGTGCAGACAACAGGAAAATAAAATCAAAGGCTGTGAATTGGCAACATCTGTCTTATGTTACTAGCTCTGTTAAAGATACAGTCCTCTTTCCTCTTCTGTGAAAGAGATCGAAAAAAGAGATAAGCGTGTCACTTGATAGTTCAGCAATGATCTTTTCTGAGACTAATTATTTTAAATCTAAGCAGCCCAAGTAAGAACAGTGTCTCATTTACACACACTCATCTATGCAGCAGATACTTTTAATGCCCTCAAAATATCTTCTAAAACAGTGATGCAGTGTCTTGTGTTCACTGATCCTTTTTCCTGTCCCACAGTGCTATTTGTTTTACTTTCATGATATGTGAGTTGCAGTTTAGGCAGACTAACAAAAATACACAGAAGACTATTTGTTACTGACTGCCATTTTTCAGCTTTTGTAGCTGTTCAACTTAAAACTTGCGTGAAAATACCTGGGGCTTGTTTGTAAAGACTTTGCCATTTATCAGTTGAATGTTGTATTTCAAATACATCAAATAAAGGAAAAGAGTGGGATATTTAAAAAAAAAAAAAAAAAGAAGCAAACAGAGTCTGAAATGATCTTGTTGCTGAAAAACAAAAGCCATGATTTTAGAGGCTTGATGGGCAACTTTGTAATTTTCATTCCAATACCCAGCTCTCAGAGAGTCTGAGTTACTGGATGGGCTTCAGGTCAGAACACCCAAACAACTATGACTTACACCTTCACTTCTTGTCGTGAAATTTTTTCTGGAAAAACCTTTGATTTTCAGGAAGTGCTTTCTCTTCATATGAATTACAAAAGAGTTACTTTGGTTCGAGTTCGTACCTCATCAACTCCCAAAACCACTATTGTGTGTTCAAGATGAAGGAACCCAAGTCAGTTGAAATATGTAGATTTAATGATTTATTTCTAATTGTTCTTTCTAGAAATTAAGTTGTTATTCAGTTAAATCTGGTTTGGGGTATTTCTTTTCCTTCTGATCTAGCAACAGGTAAATTAGTCTAAATCTAATGGAGTTGAAATAACATGGACAAATTTAGACCCAAAATGTTGAGTTGTTTAACTGTATGACAGTTCGCACTCAAGATAAAGAATTTCCAGTTTTATCAAATTTCAAGTACATTGAAATTGCACATTCTGGAAAAAAACCAAGCAACAGTTAAGAAAGGAAGAAATTTTCCAAGTTACTGAAGATTGGGAGATGCAGAGAAGTTGGAGGTGGTGACACCTGGAAATAATGAACTCTCCTTTTTTCAGTAAGGGGCAAAAATCAATACAATGTCTTATGAACAAAAGACTGTGTTTAATAATCTAATGATATGATTATTGAATAAAGATTGATTTTTTCTATAAATAAGAGGACAGGATATTTATTATATAAGTATAATACTAAATGAAATTAATTACCATTTGCTCTGATGCTAGAGTGAGTCATAAAGTTAGAAAGTTTTTAAACAAAATCTCACTTTAAGTACAGAATTATATGTAAATTTTCCCTCTACTGGTTTGTTAGATAAAGAAAACTATCAAAAAATAAGATACTGGAAGCACATCCTGCTAACTACCAGGATCTGGTAGGGGTGACAAAGACGACAAGGAGGTTGATTCTTCTGAATGGCTTCCATGATGTAGAGCTGCAAACTTCGAGGCACTGTCTTCAGAGGATGCAGTGTAGTAAAAGCTTTTTCCTGCACAAAGGTTCAGCTGATGGGCAATAATAGTCTCATTCAGAAATACCGTCTGGCTTTAGCTGGGCTTCCTAACTCCTGCTGGCTTCCTCCTGGATGTTTAACTACTTTTTTTTTTTTGGGGGGGGGGGGGCGGGGGGAAAGGATATAATCCAGCCCCCTTCCTCTGAAAGGCTGGCACCCTGCTTTAAAGTCTGTGTTTCTGGGGAAGAGACAAGGTAATGCTGATGAACACTGTAAATTAAGTTAAATTCTAGATTCTTGATATTCTTTGTTTTGCCTGTCTCATGATGGTTCCTTGAATGATGAATTGCTCAAATGAATTCACCTTTCTGATTCTTAGTCATTTTTTAAACTGGTTAGGTTGTATATAACATGTCAGGTTGGAGACAGCGCTCTTGAAATGAAATTTAGTTGTTCAACTAAAATCTTGTAAGGTAGTTTAATCTCTGTGATGTATTAAAACAGAATTCACAGGTGATTTGAACAACAAAGTACTATATTTCTTTTGTGTGTGTTACACCTCAGAGTGAATCTCTCCACTAAAAACTTCCTTAGAGGGCATTTGAAACAATTTTTGGATAAATAACCACTTGCAAAAGAAGAACTCGTTTTGTACTTTCCCTCCTTTTAATAAATTTAGCATAAATCAATAGGATTATTTTATTTGTTTTAAATAGTCCCCTATGGAATTACAAATAATTCCAATGAGTTTGTACACAGAGATTGTATTAATGAAAGTCCTGTCCAGGTATCAGCAGTAAGGCAGCTATCATCACTTGATTGGTAATTTCTCAATTCTATGAAGTATGTAATTCATTAAATAGATAAAGTTTAGTGGTGCTCAGTAACTTGAAACGTTCCTGTTTCACATGCATATAAAAGGTAACCTTGCCTTATATATATTGCCATGTAGATCAGATTAGAAGTAAGAGGCTGTCTATATTAGTATAGCAGAAGTTTCTCAGGACGAGAAGATATATATCAACTGAGCTGAGATTTGTTTCTGAAATTTCCCCTGGTAACCATTATTCTAGTTAATTACTGTATTTTGTAGTGTGTCAATTCTATGTTAAAAATGTACAAGCAAAATGAAATTCTGAAGTAATTCAGAAGACTCCTAGCCGTGGCAGATCTATGAATATTATTCTCCCCAAAAATGAAGAACTTACTTTCTTGGTATACTTTATTCAGTAGTATTTCATACAGAGAAACAAAATCTCTGATGTTTCTGTTCAGTATATTTGGAAGTTTAATGACAGGCGTGAACACAAAAGAAAAAATACAACTGAGAGTAAGGAGAAGGTGTCACGTACTGGTGAAGATATGGTAAGAAAATTGAAAGAAAACAGGGTAAGGATGTTGGATAGAAATGAGTAAAAAGAAACTTCAGTCACAGTATCAGTAGAAAAAGACCCTCATTAATGAGGAGAGAGTGAAAAAAGATAGTCATGCCTCAGACGGAGGGAAGAGCAAATAGACAGAAGGGGTGGGACAGAAGGGTCGATGCACAAAAAGGAAATACAGTATGTGCAGTAATGTTACATTACATGGGGAAATAATTAGGAAGAGAGACATGAAAGAGGTAAGAGACAGGAAGAGTAAGAGAAATTAAATGATTGAACTCAAAGACAAAGCAAAAAGAGCCATTCACAACCTCTTTAAAAGAGCAGTCAGGAGTAGGTGTGGGGACCAGTCTGAACTGGTAGTTATGCCGATTCTCTGACAAGCACTTATCTACTGATTGATATCTGCTGCCAAAGAAAATGCTATCTTCCAACAAATTGAACCTCCTTTATTTTTTGTTTTTGTTTCTGTTTCCTTCTACAAAGACTTTTGAGAAATCAGGGTGAATTACTTTTCTCTCTGCATGAGTTTGTGAGTTATTTTTAAGGTATGAAAACAAACGTTATTATATACATAGTTCCTGACACCAGTATGTGAACAAATTGAAAAAGAGATCTACAATGGAGGCAGTTCAGTTCTCCATTAGTATTTTCAAGTGTGTATGTTTCTCTGTATGTATTAAGAATCTATTTGGTCTGACCATTTACTGCTCTCACGTAAGATAAATTCATCCAAGTGTGCAGCTCTTAAAAATAGTATATGTCTTAAGCAGCTTTGTACACCTAAGCATCTGTGAGCAATTTCTACTGCTGTTGAACAGATTTTTGCCATTTGCTAACCAATAGTTGAGCTTTCATTGTTTTGTAGAGGCATCTCCTTGTTTTGTGATAACATGCTTAAGGAGCTTGTAAACCTGGCCTTGCAAATTTGTTCCTTTCTACTGTTTAAGAATATGAGACCTTTAAAACCTTAGCTTTGTGTAGCACATAATATAGAATTTTTTTGTTTGCAAGCTTGTTGTAAGTTAAAATGATGTTGACTTTGGTGAAATTCTGCCCCCTTTGTGCTTGGCTTCAGCTTAGTTGGATTTCAGCCTTTACTGCATGGCTCGTTTTGTTCGTTACTTTTGGTTTCTATAAGTGTAGATACATAAAGTATCTGACAAGTCAGAAAAATAAAAAGTAAGCATATAAAAAAAAATCTTTAAATTGCAGTACATCTATTACTATTTTAAAGATTCAAATAAAAATTAAAAAAATCACAGTGCTGAATAATACTTGTTTATATCATTTTATACTTCATAAGCCCATGACTTCAAGCAAGTAACTCATACAAACTCACCGGTGCTAAAGAGTTCATCGTGAAGGATGAGGTTTTCTGTTCTTGTTCTGTCTTTGACTTAGGGCTCAGACAATGAATATAGTGATTTTTATTTTTATTTAGCGTTCACCTTCTTTTATGTTTTGTTTCTGTCAAACCTGACAGTTGCTATTCTGCTTTCAAAGCAATTGTCATATTAATCATCTCCAGGTGATTTGTGTGTTTAGTTCCCTTTTAAGTCAGGCAGGAAGAAAAAGATATAGTGTTATGTCCATTAGATGGATGGACAAGAAGATACAAAATTTCTAAGGAAAATAGGACCCGGTCTGTCAGTTCAGTGAGCAGCCAGGACTTCAAACTATGATTTATATTGATATAATGAAATGAGTACCTTGTTGATGCATAAGGCAAAAGGAAAATTTGATCTGTCACTCAGTCCTGGAGATGTTTCAGAAAACTAGAAAAAAACTCCGGTATTTTGAATAAAAAGAAACAGATCTAAATGTCTAACTACAGAATAGGGATTTTTTTACCTTCCCTACCAGTGTTTTTTGCCCCTGTGTAAGACAAGAAAAGCCTTTGTACTTGAAAGTTCCGATACTAGAAGTTAGACTGATGCCAAACCAAATCTAAAGATTATGCTTGTTCTGTTTTTCAACTGAATTCTTTAAAGAGAAGCCTGAACAATGGAAGGCAGAAAATTATTTAGATAAACTGTACTGCACTGAAATTGCTGCTGTGAATAGCTGCTTAAATAAAGAATGCTTTCTCATATATCTTTCAAGATTTCTACCCCTACCAGGTCTTGATGAAGTAACTGAATGTGCGTCTTTGTAACAAAATATCACTTTTTATTTTATAAATTTATGGAAGGAGATTCAAACTTCCTTCTTAATTTAAGCCACTTAAATTTTCATATTCAAGTGTAATTGTTGCCCATAATCTTTGATCCACACGACACCAGGAATAATAGGGGCAAAAAGTTGTTTATGTTATGTGTTTAAGCTGGAATTTAGTAGTATTTGATACTAGCATTAAATCTCTGGTTTCTGGAGTTGCTGATACACAGAAAACTATTACAGAAAATTTACATTTTATAATCAAATAAAGTGTTTAGTACTTAAGGTTCAGAAAAATCTCTTGAAAATCTACCTGAATAAAAATGATTCGATGATGAAAGACCAGGCCCTAATTAAGCTGCTCAGATGTTAGAAAATGCATCTTGGAGTTTTATACGATTTCATTTCTGTTTCATACCAAATTTCCTGTTAATCTATATTTTTCATCCTGAACATTAATTTTATTTCAAATACACTGGCAGAAATATTTCAAAACTCAAATTGTAGTTTTTCAGTGTTGTTGACTTCTTTGCTACAAATAAACAGCTGTTTGTAAGCAAGGTATTGGCTTTAAATCACTTCTGTATGAGCTGTCCAATTGATTCTGAGAAGTGAAATCCAGTGTGTGAACACTTGACTAGAGAAAAAGTGTAAAAGCAGTATCTTCGTTTGTGGTTTTCTCGATATCATCTTGTATTCCAGCTGAGGAGAAAAGGCCAAACCTCTCAAAGCTCAAAACCTCATTCCACCTTTCAAAAATTTTCTTACAGGTGATGTAATTTTGCTATTCAGTACAGTTTTTCAGTATTTCCAACTGTACTCAAAAACCAAAAGACACATGAATCTTCTGTCCGGCATTTAATGACAACAGTTATTTGGAAAATTTAGACAAATATTTTAGCTGTACTTTCAGTAAAATACATGAGTAAAACATCACACACATTTTTGTTTTCTGACTTATTTAGGACTTGACCTTTCATCTGTCTCTCTGTATTTATCGTTTCCATCAGGAGATGAACCCGGACTGCAGTGTTTCCAGGGCCTATGCCAATCTTGCAGAACTCTCTTGAGTGGATAGGGAAAGTAGCTTGATTGGAATAGTTCCCCATTTTTGTTAATGATTTATTTATTTTCATAACACTGCTGTTGAAATCAGCTCCCACAATATCAGCTAACCTCTTTGTCATGCTGAGAAATTTTGCTCTGTGCAGACCTCTTTAGAAATTGCTTCATAAAATTGTTCCTGACTGCAGAGAATAACATGTAGTCCGGACAACACTGTAGAGATTAGCTTCTCTCTGTCACTTCACCATCCATGGCTGTATAAATCTTTAGCAACATAATTAATATAGCAGTGGCATAATTAAAAACAAATGGCACAAAAAATATTCCCAACATTAAAGGACCTTTTTTCCCCCCTTTGATTATATGATTTTTTTTTAAAGATTTTTTGCAGGTTATCTTTCCTTTACATGCAGAAATATGGTTCAGCCTCCAGCTTTCACTATTTTCTTCCTTGAGCTCATCCTTAAAATTACAAACAGGGGAACTAAATTGCTGCTTTGTGATTTACAAGGACCTAACTCTGTGCTATTATAGTGGAACACAGTATTGCCTTCCATATTTCAAGGTAGGCTTTTAGAGTAGTTATAATTTAACATTTCACATTGCAGGGCATTCAAAGGCCAGAACTAAGTTGGAGACACCCTTTGTACTCAGCATGCTCAAGAAGTAAACTGCTCTTGCTCCAGGGAGCTGGCAGGCTGGAAAACACAACATAACTAGAAAATGAGACAAATAAAAAGATCAGCAAGAGAGAGATGGTCATTGGTAGCAGCAGGGTGGAATACAGACAAGTCCTGGCCACTCACCAGTGGGAAAGTTGGTCGCGTCTCTTGTTTTCTAAGCCACAAGAACTCTTCCATTCCTCTCTGTTCTTTTATTATTGCTATTTTGGGGAAAAACAGGGAAGAAAAATATATTTCATAACATTGCTTTTATAAAATAAGTTTGAGAGCAGACAGGAATTCAGCCTGCATTAACACATGATTCTAGTCAGGAGCATGACTTCATGTTAATGGTACACAGATTGTGCATGATTGATTGCAGAGATGTGCTCTGCTTACACCAAAAAATATTTGGTATTTTGGTTGCAATTACAGCAGCATTGTTTCTTCCTCTGCTGTTTGTATTAATTGAGGATTTTTGGACTAAAATCTGTGCCTTCGGGATCATCAGTGCAAGTTCACCATTTTCAGAGGACCCATCTTTTGGGAACTGAGGGGAGTTCAACAAGCAAGTCTGTTGGTGCTTTATGAAAAGAAAGAGAGTCTAGCTCACTTCCACCTACCTGTGGTGCTGCTTAGGGACTAAAAACGGTAGTGAACAGTAAAAATTAAATTTTGCCTTTAAATACACAGGCAATCAGATCTGGTAAAACTTTCAATTTGGACCCATACTTTGTGAGAAAAATGAAGCAAACCATTAGTTAGGGTGCGATTTATCAAAGTATTGTTGACCTCAGTCAGAGCAGAACTAAGTCAGTGATGTGTACTGATCAAAAAGATCATCTACTGTGTCATCAGTTTTGGATGACTTGTTATTTCCTTTCTTCCTTCTAGCTTTTAAGAAGATGAGTTACCAGTTATGATAGCATTTATAACATCAATATTTACAGTTGCAGGGGAATAGAAGAAAATACTTTATCATAAACTGGTTCTTTTGCATGATTTTTTTTTATATCCTTAAAATTAGCAAGTTTTAAAAATATACAAAAGTCTATTATCATTTCATGGGCAATGAGAAAGAAATGTATCTTGTGGAAGAGAATTTGTATAATATGGTAACTTAAGTAAGAACAGAATGCATAAGATATATGTTGTGCTACATCTTGATGAAGGAGAAAGATGCTTTTCCTGTAAGTGTAAAACAAAATACTTGTTGCAAGGTTAAAACAGCTGGAAAGGCTTTTGTGGTGGGTTAACCCTGGTAGTCAGCTAAGCCACATGCTCACTCCCCCACAGCAGGATGGAGGAGAGAATTGGGAGGGTAAAAAAGCAAAAAGCCATGGGTTGAGATAGAGAGTTTAATAGGTAAAGCAAAAGCTGCACATGCAAGCAAACATGGATTCATTTGCACAACACAAAATAAGGAATCCATTCACTGCTTTCTATTGGCAGGCAGGTCTTCAGCCATCTCCAGGAAAGCAGGGCTCCATCATGCATATTAGTTACTTGGGAAGATCAAACACCTTAATTCCAAAAGTTCCTCCTCCTTTCCTCCAGCTTTTATTGCATGATGTCATATGCTATGGGATATCCCTTTGGTCAGTTGAGGTCAGCTGTCCTGGCTGTGTCTCCCCTCCCAACTTCTTGCCCACCCCTAGCCCACCCGCTGGCAAGGCAGAGGTAGAAAAAGAGACAGCCTTGAACTGCGCAAGCAATAGCTACTACATTGGTGTGTTATTTGGTCACAAATCCAAAACACAGCACCACACCATCTGCTATGAAAAAAATTAATTCCAGCCAGCTACATCCAGTACAACTTTTCAGTTTTAAGTGCTGCTATCATATAGGATATGAGATTTACTTTCTCTCAGTTGTGCTGCTGATTCATATAAATATTGTTAATAACAATAGTGATGTTTTTAATAAGGAAATCTATTGCAGTATGAACATCATATGCTATTTTTTTTTTCTCTTATAGATAATCAGTCTACTTGGGTGTTAGCTGAGAAATAAAGAACAATAAACTGATAATTAAGTGAAGCAGTAGGGTTTAAAGAGTGTCTTAGCAACTTGCTAAAGCTATTAAAATAAATATTTACTTCCTTACAAACAATGAAAAAAGATTTAATATTTAAGGGAAAAAAAAATCCCAATAGGCACTTTACAATTAATGCAACAGGTGGTTGCTGGTCATTTTTTATATGCCTCTGCTGTTCTAGTCTAAACTGATCAAATGTGCTGTAAGTGCAGAATCTGCATGAACTAATCAGTTCTTGAAATCAAATGTACTGTTTTGTCCTACACAAACCCTCCTGAAGAATGTTTCTGTCTCTTGAAGCTGAAGATGAAATCTGTTTTGTGTGTCTTCAGGCTTTTTTCCTCAGTTTGACTGGGTTATGAGGTCACTTCAAAGTAGTTATTAATGTAATTTATAATAACTCTTAGCTAAAGTTAGCTAAAAGTTTTGAAAATTGCTTATAAAATAAAGTATTAACACAAAAGCTAATGCTCTGCTTTGATCCCTTTGCAATAGTAAGGAGGTAATGCAGCTCATTACGGAACAATTCAGGTTTCAGCAGTACCTGTTTAGGTACACAGGCAGTTCCTTGAACATCGGAGCTAAAGAACCTATTTCTACACATCTGTGGTTAGCTGTGAGCTTTGGTTTGACATTTTTCCCATGGCTCTATGGTGACAAAAGCTTTCTCTTCTTTGGAACTTTAGACCTCTTATGATGTGAACTTATGGCATAGGCTTCCTCTTAGTTTGGATGTGTCCTTCTCTCCAGCTCTTTGATCTCCCCAAATTTCGAAGGTCTTACCTGTCTTTGAAATAGCCACCTCTGTCAAACTGAGTTGACATCATCTATGAGATCAATAGTTGCTAGTAAAAAAGACTATACAAGATGCATGATCACCTTGCCTTGGTTCCATATCAAAGGCTTGGAAAGGACATGGCCTGAAAACTCACAGGTCATTTGTCTCCTCACACACGGTGCAGAGAAAGCTTAGGCCAAATACAGTGACAGAGATGTACAAGCAGCCTTCTCCAGAGCCAATGAGCCCCAAGCAGTGTGAATGTGAGTCTATCTGGACAAGTTAGTTTAGCAACAAGTGTTTCCTCCCTTTTCAAGATTTTCATTTGAATGGTTTTGTAACTCCATTGCAACTTGCCATGGATTTTAGTGTCTTCTTCCCTATTTCTCAAGCTTCCTACGTATCATCAGAGATCTTTAAAACATAATTTTATGTTGCTACATAGAGGTCTATGATGATGAAAGGAATTTAGATTCCGAATGCTCTCTTACTTGCTGAGTTGCAGCTATTTAGCCTAGAGTGTGTTTGACCTCAACCTACTTCTTTCCTGTTTTGTTTTTACTCACATTGAGCAAACAAAATAAACAGGTGATGCTTTCATATGATGAGCGCATGAAAGGATGTGTGCTAATTTTGAAGAAATCTGTTTCATAAATACATCTTTCAAGGGTTTGTTAGAATATTGGTTTTATCATCTTTTATTAAAACTAATTAAAAATGTCTCACATTTTCAGCCCTTATAGCCCAGTAGTAGCATCAGTATATAAAAAATCTCAGGAACTCAGAGAATCAGTTGCAAGCCTGTTTCAATTAATAGTAGAACCACGGGTTTATTCTGAAACTATTGTGTTTCCATGGTTTGGGATTGGAAGTCAGAAGGAAAATATTACAAACTGGGAGGAAAACATGCCCTCTTTTATTTGAAGAAATGTAGCAATGCACAGTGCTGTTACTCATACATTCTTAAAAAAAGGTAGGGGGGAGGCAGTTCTTCCATCACTTTTCCTAGATAAGAAATCCTAGTTTTGCTCCAACAGAAAAGATTTAGAATGGGTGACGAATATAGCAAAGACATGCTTCCATCTACCTACTGAGATTATAATCCTTTTATCTGGGTAAGGAGTAAGTAGCACTAAGGTAAATACTATCACATATGAATTATTCTAATGCAAGAAATGTACACCATGGCATACATAGCATGATTGCACATCATTTGCTCACTAATCACTGGTTTCCAAGCTGATAGACCATCTACTGTCTGATGAGAGAAACAGTTTATTGTTTATGTCAACTCAGCAAGAGAGAATTAAATCTTCAACTGGTTATTTTTAACCGAGGAAAATTCGCTGGAGCAATGCTTAATGAAATATTAAAAGAAAAATGATACAGGGTCTAGAGAATTATTCAGTAATGATAATAATAATAATGAACCTGTTTCTTAGAAACTAAAGAAATTTAGTTTTAGTTTTGAATGAGGTATTTCTCTGCCATTTATTGAGAAACAAACTGGTGGATAGCAGAGAGCCAGAAAAAACTTATTTGTGAAAGAGAACAATTTGTTACTGCTTTTACTGGCAATTAATTTATTCTGTCTTTTTGTCTTTTTATTTTTCCTGATATACTGGCAATATTGTTTCAGACTGGGTAAAAGAGAACCCTGTCTTAGGCTACTCATCATCTTGCTTTAAATACTGATTTTCTGATTGAGTGAAAGTGGCCTTTGGAAGAAATAGAATTTTTTTTATGTAAGCTGTAAAACTTTATCTCAATTACTCACCTAGGTACTAGATACTGTAAATGCATAGGTGGATATAATGTAAGACCACATTCTATGTCATGTCCCAGCATGATGCAAGACAGTGCTTTTTTGTTTTGATAGTTTTCATACCTCAGAGTCTGCATTCTCAAGCGTTTCCAGTGAATTTGTCACATTGCCTAAAATAATCGACATCCTTAAGTAGATAGGTTATCTGAAGATTTCCAGGGTTCATAAGTACTTTTACAGATACCAGAAAGCACACCAGATTTTTGCTAGATAAATGTGTTCACATATGAAACTTATAACACTGATGTGTGATGAGTGTATTGCCAAAACTTCATTTGACATCTAGTATTTATAAAACTCCCTTTTTATTCATGATCGTATTAAGGTTTTTTTCATGGGAACCTGACTTTTTTCCAGAAATGCCTAATATCATGTCTGGGTGTGAAGATACTGAAGGTGATTAATATATACAGTAACTCTTTTCACCAAACTTAGCAAAATATATGATTTAAAATTCAAGCATGTAAAAAAAATCGCATTTTGGATGGGTTTGGTCATACTGCATTGTCTTGTTTTAGTCACAAGTTGCTTGTGATTTACACCATGTAACAAACAAGGGAGTTACAAAATTTCAAACAGAAATTTAAGCCATTTTTAGGAAAGTGCCACTAATGAAGCCATTAACTACCATGTTGTGCACTCCCATAAGAGTAGCTAACTCACACAAAACAGAGTTATAAACCCCTGAAATGAGGGGTTCATAATGTAAGCACTGACACTAACAGAATTCTAGAGGCATGAGTGGTGTCACTGTAATTAGCTTAGTGCTAGTACAGATCATGTTTTAGTATTCTTTCAGCCTCCGCAAGAAGAGATGGTTTATTTCTTTCAGGCATAATTACATTTGTCACATTTTTTGAGATTGCAAAAATCATACTAGCGTAAAAAGGCAAGATGACTTTCAGAGCACTTAACATCATGTTTTTCGTAATATCATTAGAGGGAAGGGATGATAGGGGGGGAAAAAGTGGAAAACAGAGCTTTCTACTTTACAGATAATTTCTCTGTCTTCTGCCCCTTTTCTTTAAGGATTTCTTTTCAGAAGAGTCTACAGGATAATGGGAACAGCAAATATTTTCTCCCTCGGATATACTTGAAGGACGAGGTATAGGGAAGAAGGAATCTCTGCAAATCCTCCCATGATTATTCCCTCAATGGAGAGAGAAAATTTTGGGTTTTTTTTCCTGGGAGCTGGTTACCAGAACACACCATGTCTCTGCAAGGATGTGTTTTGGTAGCCTTAGGGTCAAGCTCACAGGTCGAGTACCATGGAGTCAGTTGTATCTGCAGGGGCAGAGCCAGGTGCACATCAACATTCCACAATGCTGAATTTGTCTGCTTAGTAAGCAAGTTGACCCAATCTGCTCTAGAGTGAGAGTATCAAGATTTTCCTCACGTTCAATGCAAGGGATATGTAGATTGGAAAAGGAATGATGATGGGGCAATCAATGTGTCCATCTGCCGGCAATGCAAAATGTTTACCTACATGCCTGTGTCCAGTTTTAGTTCTCCAAATACAAGACAGGGACAAACTGGAGCGAGTTCAGTGGAGGGCCTCTGAAATCATGAGGGGCTGGAGCGTTTGCCCTGTGTGGAGAGGCTGAGGGAGCTAGGCTGAACAAGTCAGGAGAAGAGTTGGCTCCAGGGGGAGAGGTGTTGAGGACACTTTACAGTGGTGCATAGTAGGGGGATAAGAGACAGTAGGCATAGCTTGAAACAAGAAATGTTCAGGCTGGATGACAGAAGAAACTTCATCAGCATGAGACGCATGAAGCTGCGGAGCAGGTTACCCGGAGAGGTTATATAGATAGAGGACATTCAAATGGTATTTGACTGCAGCTCATTAAAACATACCAACTGACTTTAAATTAGCTTGTTGGGGGTTTTTTTGGTAGGTTTTCCTTTTATCCCCCCATAGTAATCTGGTTGCAATAGCTCAGAGTTCAGTAAGTGTTTGCCAACTGCAGACCTGGATTCCTGAGTGGGCGGAGTAGCTCAGGTCAGCTTCAGTGCTTTTGTATCTTCATTGTTAGCAGTAAGTAATTAGTGAATTTAAAGGTAATTTATGTGTGGCCAAAAGTGCCCACAGCAGTTGCATACCTAGAAATAATCTTTATTCTGTCCAGGATAATGTTACTGGGGTTTTAGTGTATACAGAGCCCCAGCATATGATCCGAATAAATCAAGAAAAGCAAAAAAATGAAACCCTTTGTTTTCTCTCGCTATCAAAAAGTAACATTGAGAACACAGAGAGGAACTAATAAAAGTGATACCAGTACAAGAACAGCCGCCTTATGTAAGCAGTTGCAGAGACTTCGTTACTTTCATATAACAGCTGGCAAGAGAAAACTGGCAAACAAATCACTTTTCATAGCAGATATTCAGTGCAATGAAGAAACAAGACTATTTTTAAATAATATATGACTTTTTTATTTGCATTTCTGATGTATTAGGAGTACTGTAATCTCAAAATGCCTATTTAGTCAGACAAGAAAATGAATGCTTATAACATGAGGCATCTATGCATGTGAGCTTTCTACTGCAAATGGGATCATAAGGGATGAATTAACTGGTACCACAGAGAGGAAGATAGTTATGTTCTGGGGAAGGAGATTCAGAAGTCATTTTTGAGATAACACTTTGACTTTGAATTTATCACTGAACAAAGCGATCAATCATTAAAGTACTTTGGAAACTGTAAAAGATTCTGCGAATGCATTGCCCTTTCATGCTTGTCAAGTTTGGCTAAAGGTAATGCTGGAACAACAGTGGGACAAGTGCCTTCAGTCCTTTCAGAGCGGGAAGGAAGAGGAGAGAAGGGATCCTTCTAGAAAGGATTACATCTCAACTATGTCCCCTGCATCCCCCCCAAACCCAGATGTCTGCAGTCTGTATGATGTACAATTTTAGAGGGAGGCACTCAGAAAAAGAGCACTTTTTTTTTTTTTTACTGAAAGTACTTACGTTGGTTGTAGATGATTGGGGTTAAAATCCTTGTAAGAAGAGAAGCTTACTTACAGAAAGAGAAAAATAGGCTCTTCCAGGGTGATTAATTTAATTCTAAACATTCATATGTAAATAGGTTTCCTAAAAGTGCCATTTCTTATTTTTTGGCTAGAAAGCAGACCAATTCAACTTCTAAGTTAGTGAAATGAAACTACCTAAGAAAAGGTAGTTACTGCACTCTTGGAAGTACCACCTAAATATAGAACCTGATCAAAAACATTGAAAGCCATTGGAAAAGCCTCTCCAGTTCAGTTGTTTCTCTAAAGGTGTTCTTTTGAAGATGCTAGCTCTCTTGACCCATGTATCTTCTTACACCTTAGAAGCAGAGGTTTTATTCCCTGGTATTCGCACATCTTCTGAAGACAACACCTCATTGGTCCGCTTTTCTTCCAAATTTCTATATAACGTTAAAGAAAGTTACTGTGGGATAAAAGATACTGAAAACCAAATGTTTGTTGCATAAAGCATGCACATGGGCACACACACATACAACAACCTTTTAAGATGAGCAATTCACATCACATATCAACTGACAAAATATGGCTAATTTTACCACCATCAGCCTGGGAGAGATTTGTGTTGCATAGAGACAGTATGCAAAGGCTGCACAAACTACCCAAGAGGTAATCATACAAAAACTAGCTTATTCATGTCGAGTGCTATCCTGTACACCACCCCCCCCCCCCAAAAAAAATATTTCACACTAAACTGTAGTTACATTATGCTTTTATGGCAAGATAGATTGTTTTTTTTTCCAAAGGGAATATGCTCCCAAGTTTTTATTGTAAAACCAAATATCCTTATATCTAGAAAGCTAGATTACTATCGGCTCCCCTGTCCTATCCCCCCAAAAAGGCATATATATGGCTTTTTCTTCTGACAGTGAGAAAATAAAAGTCGGTTTTGCTTACAGGCTGATTTCCTGATCTAGGATGATGGGAATGTGCTGATGGGGTGTAGAACAAGCTAGTTCATGCATGTAAGAAAGGTGTATGAGCCATATTACAACTGCTACAACCAAGGTTTGGAACAGAACAAAGAGAGTTGTGGAGATCTTTAGTTCAAGTTACTGTGTTGTTGCACCAGCACCACTCATACTTGGAGTTGGTCTTTTCTGGTAGTCACTATTAACTTCAGCTGTTATGTGAAATATTTTTTAGTACTCTGGCATTAGTGACTTTGCTGTTACTAAGGGTCAAGCTCTGTTTTTGGGCAGTTTTGTTTTGTTTTGTTTTTTCCCCAATGTGCTAGTTTAACTGCTATCAGAGTGATGCTGTTGTAAAGGTGGTGTACAGATATAGATGCGTAAACTGAAAAATGTGTATAATAGAATTCTGGAATTTGCTTTGAGACCCAACTGCTGCTTCTTAATCTTACTGTGTAGTGTTCTTCTGTAATATTCCTTATCAGTGTGATTAAATAGAAATAAAAATGCAAAATGTAAAGTCTTTTTCTATAACCTGCCCCCGCCCTGATTCTTTACATTATGTTATTGAACTGTGTTTTTGCAGCTATGATGATAGACACATCTCATCCAGTACACAGTACATTCATGGTACACACAACTTGGATGAAGCATCCCAAGAACAGACTCCATTTCTTACAGGAGAACAAGGCAGGGCAATTTTGAAGTGCTCTGAGCAATGGAAGGAAGTTTTTCCTCTAAATCAGAGATTCTGTTGCCAAGTGACCATAATCAGATGCCCTGCATGCATTACCACTCTTTGTTTTTTACAGGGAGTGATTACATGTGGAACAATTTGTATTTTTACTGGTATTTGGATAAGTAGCCTACAGGAACTTTTTTCTCATTTATCACACTGTTACATTTGAAATATATGATGCTTAAGGCAAAGAAATACTAACACTGTAGGAATCTATTTGTAAATGAAGACTGCATTTATGTCATACAGTGAAGAAACAAATGAAGTCACTGTGGAGACCTTTCTCATAACAAAGTTTGTTGGGTTGGGGGGGATGTTCAAAATGAGATCTTTCTGGAAACAGTCTGAAGTGACATTAAAAATAAATCGTTTATATGTATTGGTATAACAGCTTGAGATTAATGGCATATTAGAACTTTGATGGTGGCACTGCAAAGACTTGCATATATTTTAGATTTTTACATGTTATGTTTAGTTTTACTGAAGACAGTGAGAGTATACTTAGGATGCATTAAAATAGATTTTTTTTTTCTGGAGGAAAGACTTCACTTAGCAAGGAAAGTAAAAAAAAAAAGTGATATTGTAGAGTCTGCTGTGCTTGAAAAATATCTGCACAAAACTGCTTTCTTAAAATCATACACATTAAGTTACTCTTCAAGCTTATTGTGAACATATTCTCTTCAACAGTTAATTTCAGCCTGGAAATAAATAACTGTAGCAGCAAGGCCTTTATTGACCTACCTCAAGTAACTTGAAATCTGTTGAAAAATATAGTGTCCAACATGATTGAGTAAATTACAAGTACATTTTTTTTCTTCAGTTAGCATGCTGTTTCTTATTTTCTGAATAATTGTCTCCCTCATACTTTTATAACTAGGAAACCAGAAAGAAAACACGGGCTATTTCAGTCCGGTACTATAGTTGTATATAACAGGCATGTCAGAAATATCAAATCAGAGAATCACAGAATCACAGAGTGGTCAGGGTTGGAAGGGACCTCTGGAGATCATCTAGTCCAACCCCCCTGCCAGTGCAGGGTCACCTACAGCAGGTTGCACAGGACAGTGTCCAGGCGGGTTTTGAACGTCTCCAGAGTGGGAGACTCCACAACCTCTCTGGGCAGCCTGTTCCAGTGCTCTGCCACCCTATTCCTTTTAGGGCTTGTATTGTGAAAGTATGTAGGATTTGATTCACTAATGTGCAACTTCACTTTTCTTCACATTTACATTACTTGATTTCATGGCCTATGGAGTCTATTAAGTATTCAAGAAATGAGCTAAGATAAAGCTGGAGGTTTATCAGCCAGCGCAATGGCTTATAATGAAAACTAGCAAATGTAAGACTCAGGAGATATCATAATATACCCATTAACTGTCCCTTTTGATTTTTAGGGAATTTTCAATTAAAATCTTTCTGTCTAATCTCTATTATATAACTTATAGGGATAATGAGGTACTTGGTTTTGGTGGGGTGCTGCTCATGGACGCATGCTAAATCTGTTTTCTGGATGAAAGGAGGAGTATTCTCTGAAACTTACAGAAGAATAGCAGTAACAGTACTTCCAACAATTATTATCAACTAACTTTGCAATAAGTCTTAAAGGAAAAGAGTACCCTCTCAGTCTACTGAGAGGAGGACTGAAAAGCTGATGAGGAAACAAAAAGGTATTGTGCAGTTTTTCTTCTCAGGGTGCTGAAGGCCAATGGTTATTTTGAAGCTTCAAGGATTTTTTTTTTAGGAGTGTGGTTAGAAGATGTAGTAGATTTCATGTGAATTGTTATTACTGTGTTATTCTGGCACCCAGTATATTTGTCAAGTTTTAAATGAAATTTCCAACACAGGAAGTTTAAGGTCATCATTTGACATACATCTTGTGTTAATTCGAAAAACAGTGAAAAGTGGTTGTTATTGTATCCATCTGTAGCAGTGTAAAGCAATTTTACTAGGCTTTGGAATAAATACATGTAAGATGATACACATTTTTCAGCTGAGTCTGACATCTAACTTCATGAATAAAAAAGACCCTATTAATCATGAGGTGATAGAGTCACATGCATTGTATTTATCACTCTTGTAAGAGAGTGAGTTGTCTCTTGTTAATGTTTTGAGGAAATGCATAGTAATTATACAGAACAACTAAGTCAAGAAAGTAAAAAATACAGTTAACTTGTACAGAAGCTTAACTGTTGGTCTCAACTTTTATGTTAATACTTTACAAATGATAGTGTGTGCAATTTGCGAATGTAGTTTCTTACTGCATAGTTGAGTAGTATGCATATGTGAATGCATATGTGAATAATAGTTGATTCTGTGGCCTGAAAACAATTTAAGGTAATTATATATACTTGACATGCAACATCATATGTGATCATGCAATCTACAGAAAGTATACAAGGACTGTGCAGCAAGGATACAGAAATTGTATTTTCAAATAATCTTTAACAGTATAAATGATCAATAGCTCAATATCACAGTATTTATTCCCTGGAATCAACACAGCATGTTGAGATGTATAACCAGAGCACATGGGGAGGGGTCTATTATCACTTAGCTGGGAGCCCAAGACTACGGATATTTATTAAAATACTCATTTTTGATCTATACCAGATGATTTTGTGGGAAATGCAGAATTTTCACTTCTGGGTCAGATTTTCAAATATAAGCTTACTCATATGCTCCTTGAAGCAAGCAGAAGTCATGACTACTAGACTACCATACCGATATGTAAATGAAATAATGTTATTATTTCAGTTGATTTGTAATAATCTTAGTGTCTTTTTAACAAAAAGAAACCCCAAACAGATTAGAAATCCCAGTTTGTGCACTCTGTCCAACCTTATTTGTAAATATGTATACATAACTCTTGGGGATTCCTGAATGTTTTACTTATGCCTTGAGATCTTGCTTGCCTGCCTTCGAGGAAGGGAAGAATTAAAATCCTTACTCTTAATGAGTTGATTGCATAAATGACTTTCTAGTGTAAGACTATTTTCTCCTCCCTTTCTTTGCACCTTTTATTCCATCATTTTTCTTTGAAATGTCATTCAGTGCATTGTACTGATGGATAAAGTTTTTCTGTAAGTATTGGAAACAATCTTAGAACAAAATTTAAAAATTTGGGACCTCATCTTATTAAGCTACCCTACTAAGTCTTACTAAGTCTACCCAAAGTCAGAGGATCACAGGCTGGACTCTTGACTAAGTTTGAAGGAGCAGAGAACATTTAAGCAGGTATCTGTAAATGTTTAGCAAACCAGTGAAACAGATCCTTAAATCTTACAGAGCTTGGATTTAGGTTCTTTTTTAAAGCTTCCCACGTCTTTTCAAGGTGTCCTCTCTAATGCTATTGTTCATGTTATTGTGTTCTGCATAAAGAAGAGCAGTAACACTTTACTGATACTCCATATTTCTTTTCTTGCCTCTTAAAAGCACTGAAGTATGTCTGTGTCTTTTTCTTTCTTAGATGTTCTTTAAAGGTGCATTCCATAAAAATGGACAGGCTTTAAACTTTATGGATGACAAAGTGTGCAAGTATCAAAAGTATTTGCTGTTTTCCCTTTTAATTGTTTTAAAATAACTATAAGCAGGTGTTATGTATTATAGAAGTGGTCTTCCTAACTCCAGTTTAATATCAATATACACTGTGAGACAGGAGTCATCAATATGTATGACAGGGTGGCAGACTTCATCTTTTAGTACTGAAAACAAATTTAGTACAAAATGGAGAGCTAAAATGAAATACAGCAGGGCTGGCAACATAATTTCCACGATCTTTTTAAGATCTTTTTTAAAGTCTTTCTAATGGTTGTATTTTTCTAAGAGCTTTTGTTTTCTTTTGCCTCTTGTGCATACCATGGTTTCTGGCTCTTGGTCTTTTCTACTAGGACTTAAGTCTATCATAGGATGTTGGTGACTGTTTTGTGTCTTTTTGTGTGTAGGGGAGATAGAAATTTTGTGGGCTACCTTATAGTATAAGGCTGCATTCAGATTCAATGATCCACATTTCTGTGTGACTGAAAACTCCCTACATATTTTCATCTCACTGGTTAGGGAAGTCTGGAACTGGAAATTGAAAATCACCTTTCTTCTCCCCCAAGCCCATCATGGCCTTTGTGTGGAGCCAGCTGTAAGCATCAGACCTGCGTGCATGTTCACAAGGGGAAGAGGCACTAACGTAGCACACGTGAGGCAGTCACACCTCTGTATCTGCGTGGGAGCAGCAGTACATCTTCATCTGCCATTGGCTGCTGCTAATGCCAGTTATTTGTCTAATAAGACATTAATTATGAGAGCAATTTTTGAGGCCATAATCTAGAATTTATCAGGAGCTGAAATTATAAATTATGTATGATGAGTAATATGTAATGAATTACTTTTTATCAGCTCTCCTGAGTTACAGGACACGCAAACCAAAGCAGCAGTCATCTTCTCAGTGATAAAGTAGCTGAGAGTTAACCACTGCAAGTCTCTCTCTCACTTTGCGGACCTTTCTGTACTCTTGGTGCAGTTCTGTCCGATAGCTGTTTGCTGATACTCTTGCTGGAAAGTAGCTACCACGAATACGCATGACTGGTTTTCCAAGCTGTTAGGTGGCTAGAGGTAGGTATCTGCTGGGTGTTTGGGTGCCTGAAGTGATCTATATGCAACTTTCTGTTGGTTTAAAGTGAGTCCGTTCCCTCCTTCCTCAGATGTATTTGAAAATTTACAAGACACCTGCCTCTACCTCTGCGTAGCAAATTACATGTGCGAAATGCACCATCTTAAAGCCACACCTTGCATGCGAAGTGCCAAGTCATCAGCAGATGTGGTCCCAGTAACATCAATGGCACCATTTTTCTCTCAGGTTCTTGCTAGTTGTAAAACTTTATAGAAGCCAGACTGCCTAACAGGTGTTGCCCTTTTACTTTCTGTATTCATTATATAGCCGATGCCTGATTATGGGTTTGTTTCATCGGTCTTTTTGTTGGTTGTCCCTCACACACTCTTGTCTTCCCATCTATTTCAGATAGACCAGTTTCTCTCTATATAATACCTAAATCTTCTTTTACATATTTCCTTAACAACAGATGATAATGGATTCTTGACTATATGTATTGTTCTGTCCTGACTGTATATATGTAGCATTTCTATGTATGTTCTAAGTAGGGACACCTTCATTCTTTTCAGGTACACTGTTATCTCTGTGGAAATTAAAAAAAAAAAAAAAAGGATTTTTTAATTTTAATGCTGTAATAATGGATTTTAACAGGAAGGGGAAACGGGTATTTCAGAGATTCTTATGTATAGGGGTTAATACTGCAGGTTCTGCAAGTGGGTTTATGTATCTAGCTACTGGTGGTGAATTACAGAGTAAAGAATTTCTTAACCCATGGATATAGCTATGCATTTGTCCGTATTCTGATAGTCACACAACATAAATTTTTTCCTCTGACTCTGCTCCAGTGTTGTTCACTCTAATATTTTATGTATCCTCTGTTAAGGAACTATATTTTTCATTTTCTAGAGTACTGTCCGTGCAACTCTTTAGTGGGCTCCTATACGCTGTGCATCGCTGGGTTTGCCATTCTCAGACCCTGGAGACATGCATGTCTTCTTTCATTCTAATTCCTCACATCCCTCATCCTTGTCTTCACATAGAGGCTTGGTACCACTGAATTATTCAAAAATCTGCCTCCCACTTATATACAATGTAAACTGTATAAATGAGAAATGAAAGTGAAATATTCCCTGCCAGAATGGCTTTTTGAGATAATTTTCTTTAAAATTTAGCTTTAATTTCAAAGAAGATACTAAAATTATTTTGTAAACATAACCCTTGCAGAGTTGGCATTTTGAGGGTTTTTCTAGTCAAACTGTGTGTAGAATGGTGCATTAGGTCCTGCAGACAGAAGCCCCTGTGACCATTAGGGTTTTATCATGCGCATGGCATCCTTGGGGTTGAAATCCTGTATGTTCAGAAACTGCTCTTTTCTTCCCAAGAAATCCTACTTTCTTCTTTGCCCATTCCTGCTGTTTCAGGGAACACATCAAGATGTAGCAATTCTTTTAACTAAGCATATGGATGTCCTGAGGATGACTTGCTCTGAGCATTGTTGTGTTGCTTGTAGACGATAGCTGTGCATCTCCACTCTGTATGTCAGTGCTAACAGGCTGCTTAAAACAACACTGACTTCATAAATTCATTAGAAGAGGATCTGCATTACCAGTACATGTTTAACTGACATTCATTCACTTAAAACACAGGTAATTAAATAAATGCACTGGAAAAAAATGTACACGCAGTTAACCGCGCAAATAATTAATGTAATTAAATATGTCTTTTTGGGGATTATTAGTGGGAAATTGTTGCAGAAAAAAACTATGAAAAGCATTACAAAATGTAAATAGTGCATGCTTATATGAGAGTAGAGTTATTACATCTATCTAATTCATAAATATTCGAGAAGGTATTAACTTACCTAATTTTGTATGTAAGTTGTTCTCTTTTTTTCATGGGAATGACTGCTGATTTATTGCTGAATATATATCAAATCAAAAGAATCAAGAAGCCAAAAAGTCTTATGTATTATGCTGGTGGGATTGGTCACTATGATAACAGGTATTTTATTTTATTGTTTCTTTACTTGTTTTGATTTGTATCTTTAATTTTGTATTAATTTAGATAGTATAGTACATGCAATGAGTCTGTGTTTGTCTTTATATCAGTCTCTCTATGCAATCCTGGTCTTAAATGGTTACAAAAATGTTATTATACTGCAGAATGATATACTATAGCGGCATCTTTTCATGTTGAGTTCAGAGGAATTTTTTTCTGGCTTCCCTACACTTACTGTCCAAGTGAGTTACACACACACAGGAGGAAAGTACCAGCCGTCTATCTTGTCACTGCAGGATACTCCTTAGAGTCCAGTAGATGACTTAAGAACTGTTTTTCTGCAACCTGACTAGACCGGTTTGTTTAGGGAAGTGTGGATAATACCTGGGTCTGTTGAGTTTTACTGGAAGGCACCTTAACCCATGGCAGTGGTCAGGGTGGGGGGAACGTGGCGTGGAGATGTTCACTCTACCCACTCCTACATTTTTTAATCAGTCTGGATTTTTTTTATTCTTTCTCTCCTTGTTTTTTTCCCTTTTAATTCCATAATGATTAAACAACTGTTCTTGGACAGATAGACTATGCTCTCCCAGAGAAGGGGGGAGGACATTTGGTATTGTTTCCTTATGCATTAGAAAGAAGGAGCAAAAAAGCATTAAAATTTCTGTATAAGATTTTGATATGCTTTATTGCTCATAAGTTTGTTATAGTTCTGGGAAAAAAAATCACTATATTGCTTCAATGGGAAGTAATTTGTGGGTTGGAGATTATAGAAAGAGTATATTTCATTCAATCAGACCTTATGGATTTACAAACAATCGATACATCTAAGACCTCAAACAGTTAGCAATGTCTCGTAAAGATTTATTGTTGCAGTAGCAGCATATTTGTGGAGATAATAAGGGGCCATATGCCACTTCTGAACTGCACCTTCAATTTGCACTGATGTCTGCTGTAGATGCACCTCAACAGGTTTAGTCTATATGCCCTCTGAAACTGAGGTCAGCCAAAAATTATCTGTCTGGTTCAGTGCCCCATAAAGATTTTGTGACTTAAAAAGTTCCTGCCTTTCTAAGCAGGGCAGATCAAAGAGAAAATGACGATGTGGCTATAGAGATACTATACTTGGTTGAGAGAAGCCATTAACATGAATTCCCCATCCTCTGAGCAGTTTCATGACTCTTGGTCACACAGCTTGCGATTCCTGCTTTTTAAGCCTGCTAAAATAATTCATTTTCTCCCAAGCAAACTAATCCACTGAGCAGTTACTAACCTTGAAAGTCATATCTTTTTTTAATATATTTTTAGGAACCTCTTCTAGCTTGACATACTTTTTATTCCCGGCTTGGTTATACCAAATGCATTATAGTTTCATTTTGGAGAAATAAAGATATAATTTTCAGCACCTGATAAGCTCAACTGATAGAACAAGAATAAACTGTCCTCAATCAATTTTGAACCTAGAAAGATTTGTTGACAAGTAATCTGTCACATTCTGTCATTTTGTAGAAATTTCCATCTTGTATAATGATCCCTTATTAATACAGGAGGATGAATGCAGAAGCGGGACATTCCTGCATAATATATAGCCCAGCTGTGTAAACTTCAGATGTCTTTTCCACTAAGATTATTTTTCTGTTGTTCCATTTGAATTCCTCATGCCTTCATAGCCTTCTTAAAAGAGTTTTCTGTTTCAGTGGGTGTTGTAATTGAGAGAAACTAAATGAACCCCCACTATCCCCATTTGTCTTTAAGGCAAGATTATGCAACTTATGCAACTTTCAGTCCAATTTTGGTCACTGAAGCATTTTACTGGTTCTGATTAGTCCCACAGAGTGGGAGCATCCTCATCTTGTCAGTTCAGAAGAGTCATTAAAACTTGTGTAAGCTGTGGTGATGCATGAGCTAGGGGTATGTAAATTCCCTGTTAGCGAATGCATTCTTCATCTTGTCAATTTTTTGCTACCTGCTGTTAACTCTGTAGGTAACCCTGTGCAGCTGATAGAGGAAAAAATATGGAAAGCAAATTGCTTATAAAGAAATAGCAGAGGTGATCCTTACATGGTCATAATTAAGCTTCTTTGGAAGACCTTGTAGTAAAACTGATTTTCGCTCCATTTGGATAGGATAACAAATCTGAATTTTTCCCTGGGTTTAGAAAGAAAAAATCAGAGGAATTAACACAGCAATTAAGTAACACCACTTACTAAAAAGGCATATATTAATAGGAAGGGTTCAAGTAATATCTTTCTTTTGAGCTGTTTTTGTTTGTTCTGCTAGCACTCAGTGCATGAAGTTGTTTATCTCAGCTGACACCAGTGCAGAGTTACAGGGGTGATGTGCATTCGAGCTGACCTTGAAGAATATCTCCATTGCAACTGAACCAAGCAAACTACTTAAGGGATAGTTTTGTTGTTTGGTTGGATGGGTTTTTTTAAGCTTGCAGTGAATTTGAACAGTTGTTTTTCTTACAGTAAATGCAAGGTCAAGTAGTATTCTTCATGCACTTTTCAGTTCTCCAATGACTACCCATTGGCTAGGCAGGACGGGGATTCTATATAATAAAATTCAGTACAGAACCCTACCAGAGTTTCATTTAATGTAGAAATATTTGACAATACTTAAACTTGACTGTCAATGCAATCCTCATTATGACAAGAAACAATTGTATTCAAACTGATTGGTATTACCAGTATGCAAAAATTAACTGTGATTTTTTTTTTCTGGGTCCAAATCATTTTCCAAAAGCAATCCACTTAGCAAGTACCTGCCAATTTTCACATAAATTTATTCATTGGTTTTGTAATGCATATACCAGCTTCATTGTAATGATCTTTCAATAATATTTGAGTAAGTCCATATCTTAAATCAAGGCTTTTAATTCTGTTTCAAAAAAGTAAAGGCAAACTTTTTTTTAGTTACTGCAAATCAGAAATTGTGGGAGTATGTGGCTTCAATGTCATTAACAATATGAACAACAGAAGTTGACATTTTGAATTTATTCATCCATATATAGGGTAGTGTTTTTGCACTGAATTAGACTTCTTACATTGAAAACTAAATTTGTTACTGTAGGAAAACAAAGAGTAATACACTAATGCCATACCACGTTCCTGTATTTTTATTTGTAGTTGTGCGCATATCTAAGAAGCAGCAAATGGACTACATAGGTTGCTAGATTAGATTCTATGCAAAATACTGAAGATGGGGAGGGCAGGGTTTAGGATTGTTACTGTCAAAAATGTTTGTGGCATTGTTCTTGTCCATGAGCTCAGAGAACCCGGTTAATCTACCTCTGTTGACAGTGTGAAATAGGGCTGTCATTCGTTCAGCATCACCAGTTATTTCTACGAGCAAGGACATGAGTGTGGAATTGGTTTGCCTCACCACAGGTATTTGACATCAGAGCAGATGCTTTAGGCATTTTTCAGGTCTGACAAACGAAACTGGATAATGGTGAAGATGCCTGCCTTTCTGAAGAGGCAGCCCAAGGCCAGTCAGGATGTCCAGTTTTAAGTGTCTGTAGATACCTCTGGTCAGGCATCTCAATCCCACGTCCTCATCAGTTCCCATAGTCAAGATTCCCATGGCTTACCTATTTCTTAGCTAATCACTGCTAATTGTTTTTGAATGATGGTATGTTTGTATGTGGCAATATTATTTTGTCAGAATCTGGCAGTGGTGTGTAAGACCACTAGAAATTGTCATTCTGTGTAACCGATATAGAATCAGACCCTTACTTTTAAGTCTCTGCGTAAAAGGACTATACTGTGCTGTAATAGATACACACCAAGGCACTGCTGAGGCAGATGAAGAATTTAACTGCCTAAATTGACTTGGTACCTCAAAGAGTGGAAATGGCCACACTTGTTTCTTTTCAGATCTTGCTTTATTATGTGACTTTCAGCAGTGGAGGTCACAGTACCCTGCTGGGCTTTCCAAAGTGTATGTGCATTTAGAGATTCCTGATGTTGGAAACCTTAAACACAGTAAATCCTTAGGTATTCTTCATTGATCTGCTTGAAGCTGATGGCTATGTAGGGGACTTCACAACTTACAGATGTTTTCCTTTAATAAGGTAAGCACTTACCTAACTGCCATTTTAACTCTATGTTTCATCATTCGCAAGTCAAACCAGCAAAATGATAGCTAATAATTTTTTCAGAAATTTTGTGGCATCTTTATTTAAAAGCTGTTAACAGCAAGGTTTTCTCAGTGCATTCACTTTCAATCCAGTTTGTATTTGCACATTTTCTAAGTTGTTATGCAGAGAACAATTCTGTCTTCCAGGTGGATTCTGGTCTACAAACTCTTCGATTCTGAATTGATGTCAGGAGCAATATATGAATGANGCGATTCTGAAAAATAAGAATTGATGTCAGGAGCAATATATGAATGACCAAAGAGAAAGCAAACAAACAAGGAAATCTTTACCAAACAGTCTGGGACATAATGCTTTCTTTTTGTTCTCACATCAGCTTTTCCTTGTATCATAATCACCCATTTAGAACAAAAGTTAGTTTTTTCTTTGTGGGGGAGTACACTGAGAATGAGATACTTGGCTATCGCCGCTAGAACATAAGAATGAGAAAAAATGAATGCTTTCCTTATAGATTTTCACCTGTTCAAGTGGTTTCTCTTTCTTTTACTTTTTAATGTCTGAGCAAAGAGCTCAGTTATTTTGTAGTGCTTTATTGAGGTCTATAGGCAGCTTTTTTTGTAGCGACATCATACTTTAAGCCCGTATCAGCTTGCTATCTCTCTACCTTACCACAGAGCACCTACGATGCTACTTAATAGACTGTTTTAGAATAGAATAAATTGTATAGAACTGGCAAGCTTGAGATGCACATTATATATGGTCATATTGTTGTATGTTTAAAAAATTATTTTCAGAGTAATATAATGCATTCACATATTGTGAAGTTATTTCTCGTGTTTTCTTGTAAGTTATTAATTCACAATATAGCAGAGGCTTTCTCACTGGAACTGTGTTGGTTTCTCTTTAGAAGTTCCAGCAGCATAAAACTACTCCTACTGTAGTTTTTAGTGACCTGCCATATCAGTAATTTGTTTTCCAGACAATGAAAATTGGTTTTCCTCTTATCTGTAATGATCCTTATACGCACAATGAGTGTACAGTGATATTACTAGTGTGGAGCCATGCAATCAGCACTTTTTTGAGCATCATCATAATGACAGCGTGGTGAAGGGTTTTGCCTGTCAGAATTACACCTGAATTATACCTAATTTATATGTACCTATGCAATTATACATAAGTTAAGAGGACGATTGAGGGTGGCTTTTTTGTTTTCATTACTGCAGATTCTTTTCCTTTTTACTTGTTTCAGATTGCTAATAATGTTAAAATTTTATGAGCATGTTTTAAACAATTTGGGTGTGTTCAGAAAAAATACAGTACATAATTTGAAGATTATCACTTGCTTACTAGGCTCTAAGATTATTTCCTGTAAAGACAACTTTTGTGAAAGTCATGATGATTAGCAAGTGAAAGTAAAAAAAGGGCTATTTTAGTTTCAAAGAGCATGTTTTGCAGGATTCTGCCTCTGCTTAAATATTTTTGATTATTACTCATTTTTTTAACTTATTTAAAAATAATATTTGGTGATTTTAAAATTTCAAATAATTATCATTATTGGTTTGTTTCTCACAATCATTCTGTCTTTCAGGTATTCCCTTTTCTGAAATACTTTTTAAGGTCATGAACCTTCACTCTTAATCAACTAGACTGTAAATGCCCCCCCCCAAAGCTTCATCCAGTTCATTGTGACTTCGCACAGGAAGCCTATTACATTCTAATATTGACTTTGATTCAGAAACAAGTATAATTTAGAAACAGAACACATTATTTCAGTATTTTCAGAAACGGCAATATAGCATCTGCAAGAATTGGTTGGATAGGCTTTGTGGGAGAAAGTCAGCATCCCAATGGAAATGGTACACTGGAGTGAGAGCTTCTGGAGCGTATGAGTGGATTTTTAAGACTCAGAAGTCTCTTTTCTTTTTTTCTGGAGGTCAGCCTCATGCCCTTATTCCAAGACAGCATATCTCAGTCTGTACTGACAGATTTTTCCCTAATCCGTTTTTAAAAATAGTTTTGTTTTACTGAATCCTGTTTTCTTCAATGCATGGGGTGTAAACTGGTTGTTCCTGTTTAAAGGATATTCTAATTACTTTATAATTTCTTTCTCTTTGCATTATCCAGTAAAAATGTATAGGGTCAGAGCTTCCACATTGTGCCCTGCTCTTACAGCTTCTCATGTTACCTCTTCTTCAATGCTGCTGCGTGATTTCTAAGCATTGGGGTAGCTCTAAGTCATGGATGGGGAATAATTCTTCTACTCTTTCGTAACTGGTGAAAAGGAACAATCTTCCACTCGTGATCACCCAGCTTCATATCCAGCCAGTCACTTCACCAGCTTTATCCCCCACATGATGTTCTAGCATCTCCAGAGATTGGTTTTCAAATCCTCGTTTCCTCTGTGGTAACTTAAAGTTTCTCCCAGGCATCTTTGATCATATATCCTAACTTTGCTACTTAGATAGGCCTCTGAATAAGGTGTTTCTAAGCTATGTAATTAAAAGGAAGGTAAATAGGATGAAAAAACAGGGTGTCTAGTTAGAAAAACATGACCAAAATATATTGCACTTTTAATTAGCAGCACTATATGTTTTTAGCAGTCATTCACTTGTCAGTATATTTTATTTAATGAACTCTAGATTATTGTTTATTCAGCCTGAACTGTGAGGCACTCTGCACACAGTTTTCTGGTTGGTCATAGAAGAGCCTCAAATAGCAGGTGAATATTTTACAAGTACTCTTTATAGTGACTGAGACATTACCATACAATCATTCATGAATCAGAGCAGAACTATTTCCATCTGCATGGCAGTCGGCAAATCATTTTGAGAAGGCTTTCACAGAATGGTTATTTTGTACAGAGATTGTTCCAGTTATTAGTGTGAGGGTTTTTGCACAGCTGGTGAATGTTCCTAGGGCTATTTATGGATGACTATCCATCACCCATATTGCTTGATTAGCAGAGACAACTCTTTTTTACTGTACTTGGAAAAAAACCAAAACAGTTTATAATGGAAAAAGCAAACTTTTGTTAAAAACCATTGAAATGAAAACTTGCCTGACTATATTCTTTCCTTTTGTTGATTACTATAAATTAATAAAAAAATAACAGTGCACATGCAAGTTTTTCTTTCAAAACCTTGACATCACTATTGCGTGAAGAGGTGCTAACTGCTTTGTTTTATTCTACAATTTTGCAATTGTGGAGTACTTAATTAGTTATATGTTAAAAACATGTCTGTCAGACAGTAAATATCTACTGTATATTTTTTTTAAAAAGTGTTCTGTGTGTGGAGTTGTTAGTTCCCATGTTTTCCTGTTTGTTTTTTTTTTTTTTTTTTGAAGAAGTGTCTTTTTTATTTAACCAAGCTTTGTCTCATGGGAACATGAGATCCATTAACCACATATTAAGATTAGTACATAGGTCGGTCACAAGAAGGCATGATGAGATATTTTTAGATGTTAAGAAAAGCTGAGATAAGTTCATAATAGGTATGATAATAGACAGTCACTGATCAAAATCTGCAAAATGGGTTTTTAATGGATACTGTGCCACATGTATTTTGAGCTGATATTAACAGACTTAGGTTGTGCAGTACTTCAGACCTTAAATTAATCTCTTTGTGAACACAACAAACAAACATGGCTTGAAAATAGAAGCATGAAGTTTGCCTGGGTGTTTCTTGATGAAATAGGCAAAGAGCTACTAAACCCATATTAAAGAAAGCTCTGGTATTTGATTTCTGAAAGATTAATGGTTTCTCCTAGTTTTTACTGTCATCTCTTTAGTTCTTTTTGAATGAAGGATCTTGGGATGTGTGCATATTTGAGCATGAGAAGATGATGCTGAGCGACGTTGGTATCATTTGCAGACTCTCACTTAAAATTACCTGGTATCTCTTCCATTTTTAACCATGGGTGTCTTTTTAACCATCAGTGTCTTTTCTGAAGGTGACACCTGTTGGATATGAGGAGAAAAGTATTGAGCACATTGGCATGAGGTTCTGTTGCATATTATACATATTGTTGCTGGAGAAAAATTTAGAACTGCCTTTTTAAGCAGGAAATTTTTGAAGTATTGAACTTCAACTTCTTCATCCTGAATTTGTTCCTTCATCATCCTGAGCCAGTGGGCACTGGAATAACTTAAAGACTCGTTTAAGCAACAATATTAGGAATTAGCCCTTAGGCCAGAACTAGTCTGTTAAATGAATAAGTTCTTGAGGATATTGCCAGGCATTTGAGTCAAATGTTCCCTGACTGTTTTTTGACCTGGCCAACTTTCAATCTCCCAAACAGGACAATGTTTCGCTGAAATTTAAATTCTATTAGATTTCAATTCAACAAATATTGAAAGATTTCTTGGGTTTGTGTTCTGTGCAAATTCCATAAAGCTGATTAGTTTTTATCAGATTAAATGCCTTCTGTGGCAAAGCTTTGTCTTCCAGCCTCAGCTTACATGAAAAATGAAACTGCTTCTTCACTGTAAACAAAGGAAATTAATACTCTCAAACTGTTCATGAAATTATTTCTAATAACTTTTGTTATGTGAAAATCCAGCACTGATATATAGTTTTTCCAATATTTACATATCATTGCTAACTTATTTTTAGGTCACATATTTAAAGCATGTTTGAAAATTAAGTTAATTTCTATAGTTATTGCCTTTATGTGCATATACTCTTCTTTACAGCAGAGAATTGTAAGTGATTTTCTTTCTGTTGTGAGTCCATTCATAATAGTATATTAGACTAGGAACCTATTGATTGAATTGTTTGCTTTCTATGCAGTTTCCATGTTGTACTCTGATAAATCACTGGTTCTTTTTGTTAGTGATACTGTTGCTCTTGAGCAGCAAATGAAAGAGAAGAAGTGGAAGAACATACAGAAGTTAATATGCAGTGTTGAAGTCTTCCAGGCTACAGAAGAGCCCTCTAGGTACATGCCTTGCTCCAGCGAGCCCAGCCTGAATGAGGCATCAAGCCTCTAAAGTACTGAGTGGCAGGTGCTCACCAGCAGCTTGCCATTAGCGTTCTCAATGTCCTTCTTGTGATGACTGTAGAAATGCAGTTGTGACATAATTTAGTATTGGAGCCACTTACTTTTCTAATTGTATGAAATGTAGCAGATAGCACTGCTGTGTTGGAGGACAGCAAATACTCTACAAAGAACACATCCAGACTCTCATTCTGCCAGGACTCTCATTGCTGAGGACTAGTTGGAGGATAGGCAAAGGTTACTGCTCAGTATTTTCCTACCCCTGCAGTAGCTTTGTAACATATGATGGATTTCACCAGTGACAATTCCCCAGAGGTCACTAAGGTAGTGGAGAGCAGGTGTAGAATGAACCAGATTGTGGTCTGTAAATCTGCAACACCATTTAAAGGCATCACCCCAGGACTGATTAGTAGCAACTTGCTGGCCTTCAGAGATAGCGCAGATTTAAGTGTAGTGTTGGGCTGAACGAGAAGATTAAATGTTGGCAAGAAGAGCTCATAAACAGCTACTGTTGTTTTAAAAGTGTATTATTATGGCTAGATGAGGTGAGAGCGAGGTGGATTGAGAGCTGGCTGTGTGACAGAACTCAGAGGGTTGTGATCAGCAGCACAAAGTCTAGTTGGAGGCCTGTAACCAGTGGTGTCCCCCAGGGGTCAATACTCGGTCCAGTCTTCATAGAATCGTAGAATGGTTTCGGTTGGAAGGGACCTCGAAGATCATCGAGTTCCAACCCCCCTGCCATAGGCAGGGACACCTCCCACTAGACCAGGTTGCCCAAGGCCACATCCAGCCTGGCCTTAAACACCTCCAGGGATGGGGCCTCAATAACTTCTCTGGGCAACCTGTTCCAGTGCCTTACCACCCTTAAAGTGAAAAACTTCTTCCTAATGTTTAATCTAAACCTGCCCTCTTCCAGTTTGAAGCCATTCCTCCTCATCCTATCACTACATGCCCTAGTAAAAAGTCCTTCCCCAGCTCCTGTAGGCCCCCTTTAGGTACTGGAAGGCCTCAATAAGATCTCTCCAGAGCCTTCTCTTCTCCAGGCTGAACAGCCCCAACTCTTTCAGCCTCTCAAATCTCTCAAATCTTTCAGCCTCTCAAATCTCTTTCAGCTCCTCAATCTTGTTCAATATATTCATCAATGACCTGGATGAGGGGACAGAGTGTATCCTCAGCAAGTTCGCTGATGATACCAAACTGGGAGGGGTGGCTGACACTCCAGAGGGCCGCGCTGCCATCCAGCATGACCTGGACAGGCTAGAGAGCTGGGCAGAGAAGATGCTAATGGGGTTCAACAAGAGCAAGTGCAAGGTCCTGTACCTGGGGCAGAAGAATGCTAGGCACCAGTATAGGTTAGGGGTGGACCTG